>JAQFZE010004582.1:0-11097 GCA_034695245.1 Dicyrtomina saundersi | reverse complement strand
GTCGATACCGGCCTGCTCCAATGATTGTCGGGTGCGAAACTGTGAGCGTGCCCGATATGATACCCAAAAGATACATAAATACATTTACAAGTGCACAGTAAAGCTGAACATACTAAAATTAAATTATGCAGTTACGAGTTCACACTGAAAACACAGTTACAGTTACAAATTTTACAAATATTTACATCGTAAGCTACACATGAGTGCCGTAAAGCTCCAAATAGAAGCCGGGTTTCTAATAGAGGCCGGTGGCGACGGCTATGAATTACAATACAAGCCGAGTCTCCAATATAAGCCGGGTCTCAAATGAAATACAAGTAAGTATACCTTTCTACCAAGAATTGCACTTGATTCCAAGAATTATTAATGAAATTCGCAATAATTTTGATTTTAGCATAATAAAAACGATTTAATTTTCAGAAGTCGTACAACTTTGCTACCCGCATGGTAGGTCGAATAGTATTTCATGGTTTAAAAAATCAAATGTTTAATAGAAGCCGGGTCCCCAATACAAGCCGGGGGTAAAAGGACCTGTTTTTAATAGAAGCCAGGAGCTTCAATTAGAAGCTTTACGGTACTTTACTTATTTCATTACTGGTATGTTTATTAATAAATTGTGTGCACTAAAGAATTAGGCATAATGCTGAAATTAATTGCGTAGTATTAATTCACTTTGTAAATCAAAAATTAACAACATTAATAAATTTTAACTTTAGAAATAATGTTTTTTGCCTATCTCGTGTATTAAAAAATGCAAATATTATAATATTTATATATAGTTAATTTTTATGTATGTATAGTTTTGTATGTTGCGCTTAAACAGCAGTAAAAATATGCTTATGATTTTATTAAACCATAGTTTAATAACGGTAGTCTAAAATTTGAATTGTGTGAATCTGGAATTATTCACGATACATCCAAAATATTGAGTGCTTTTCTGCTTCGATTTTGAATAAATATGGTATGGTCTACAGTTTTATTTCATTCTATGTCACTGTTGTTTTTAGTTTCTAATATTTGTTTACGCTAGTTGTGTTGACAATGAAATTGCAGGAATGTCCGTACAGGTTTGTCGCTAACGATTATTATTAAATACCATGCTAAACACTTTTGACCCCAGTACTGCTAATTTTTGTACATCTAAACTCTGAATTATTCAAAGTTGCCTGCTTTCACCATTGTTTAGTAAATATTAAATTAAGTACTGATTCTTAAAATGTTTTAAATTATCGCACGTATCTTTTGCAAATATCATAAACTGTGTTATCGTTATTTAGATCACCCCAAAATGTAGTTAATGCGTTAGGAGTGCATTTTGTATCTGTTAGGTTTGCGATAAGTCAAAGTTTTAAAAATAATAATAATAATAATAAAGCATTTGTTTAAGTGTTTAAGTGATAACAGTTATGTTCTTTTCGTCGCCGAACACACACGTATATAAATAAATAAATTGGTAAATAAATTATTGCTTAATTGTAATAATAATTTTATGCGGTATACGGTTATATACATAAGGTTTTTTATAATGTATTCATATCACAGAGTTTAAGATATTAGCATAAGGTAATAAATTAGGTAATTCTTTTAGTCATAATGTATTAACGTATTTCCTCGTCGAACTTTAAGGCTGATTTGATTTCTTGGATCGTTGCGGGTAGTGAATTCCAGCAATGAGTAGTATTGAAGGAAAATCCTGTTCTAACGTAAGGGCCTGCTAGTGGTATTACATTGTTTGGCTTTCTTAGTTGTTTTGCTGTAATTTTTTTCTGGTTAGCTATGTAGGTACTCAAAATATTTTTCACTTTGCTTTGGGTGTTAATAAAGTGCTTGTGCAGTTATTTTAATTGGTATACATTCCTTCTTACTTCAAAAGTGGGCCAATTTGCTTCCTTGATAAGGTCATATATTGATAGCTTTGGGGTTTTGCTTTTCCCGAGTATTTTAGTGGTAATTTTGATAATTGGATCATTTAATCCTGTAATTTTAGTTGCACTAACATTTCCCCATAGTATAATTCCATTATCCATAACGGATAGCACCAGACTTGTGCAAAATATATAAAAGTTCTGCGCTCTATAGAATTCAAGATATGATTTATCTGTAGGAATTTGTTTTTAGGGTCAAAAATTCAAGTTTTATGGAACTGACTACTATTACTAAAAGTATTAAAGATATATATAAATTTTTGCACTTTTAAAACATCTTTTTTCATAATTTTTTGTATAGATTTTAAAACGTCTACAATGTCTTTTGTTTTGGTTTGTTTTAGTTTCCAAGTATGAGTGTGTTGATAAAAATTTAGGTTTTTATTTCAGTTTTTGTCGTTTAATTAGTTAACTATTACCAAAATTTATTATTTTTTGTTCATTAGGTGCCTTAACGTTTTCTACTTTTTAAATTTTTAATGCAGTTTGTTAGCTCTTTCTCAAGTATTATTTGTTTTAGATTTTCTTGATGATCTTAAGTTTTTTTACGCATGCGTTTTAGCTGGTTCTAAAAGTTTTGAAATGGTCACATAACAAATTTCACATGTATTTATGAGTTTCATTTGTTAAGAAATAAATTTATAGGTAAACATTTAGATGTTATTCATTTTTCACAGCTTTAACGTGTGTACTTTCATTTCATTTGTTTCACCTATTCCATGCTTAAGTGATTGTTATTTAAACCCTTTTTATTAAAACCAGTGTAAAAACAAGTATAATATTACAATTAAACTGTTATTAAAGGTTTTTATACCTGCTTTAAAAATCACGTGAAAAAATCGGTTTATATGCCCCACCTACTACATAGGATTGATGTGCGGGATACGGCAGGCCATAAATAACCATCTAATTGTATTCTCACTTTTATGAGAACATTTTCCTTATAAAATTACGGACACTTGCTAAGCTCGATATTAGCAGTACATTTAAAGTAATGCAATTCTGACCTATTTATATTTATATTACCCTTAATCCCTTGACTTAAGCAATTCCTATAGAATATGCATACACAAGCACCGCATAAAATATACATCCACAGTTTGCCCAGCTTTAGACTATCGTACATTTAAAATGCATTGTTTACCACTTTACACTAACTTAACCTAAAAGGATTAATGGAAAAATAATTATGCAGTTATTAAGTAAAATATTTAAACAAAATAAAAATAATGGCCTACAATAAGTTAATAAATAAAAACTAAACATACTAAAGCAATATTACACGTAAATTACCTAGTAATGAATAATTAACACACACGACACAAACCCAAACAGTCCTAAAAGGCTCTTAAGCACATCTACAAAAGTACTTGCTGAGCTATGACTTTAGCTCTTAAATCTTCTGTTATACCTCGTTAATTGTGCAAATTCTATTAAACGAGTCAAGTCTTTGTCACATTAATTTAACGAGTAATTGACCTACCTAGCTGAATACACATGAGAGCTATACTTATGTTTTGTAGCTTAAACGGACGCCAAGAACTCTTAATTAGACACAAACTATGCTTTTATCTGCGTGCGCCTCTAACGACAAACGGTAATTGTCGTGCCACTAAACGTATTCTGCACGCGATAGATTTTAGGAAATTTAATAACAGCATTCCAAACATTATGCAATTGCAATACTGTCAGAATCAGAACAGAATTTGGCAGTACAAAAAGATTGCTTATTTGCTGCTAAAATTCTGTTTATCATTTGGTCCATTTTTTAATCATTTAAAAATGGTTTTCTTGTGAAGAAAAAATAAAATGCAGTATCTGTTAAATTGGAGTTACACATTTCACAAAAATAACACAACGTATGATAAAAAAAGCTATTATCTCTGCTTTGCTCTTGAGACAATATGTGCCGCAATGTTTTCAATAATGCTGGTTGTGCTCTTTGATTGTAATTCGGAATCTACAATACTTACAACAGTCATTTTTTTGATAAAATAATCATGTAGGTTAATTTATTTGCTTGTTGATCATGTTTATAATCTATTTCTGACGCAGAGCTGGAAATGTGTTTGGAAATCCTAGGAGTGCAAAGCGCTACATAATTGAATTTTGGGAAATTAATTTTAATTCATTTATATATATTTTAATTGGTTATTACAAGTAGTTCACAAGAAGTCTAATCATCTGATATTGCACCATAAAAAATGCACGTGCATTTGGAATCTAAATTAGCTTTTGCTTGCATTTATTGCTGCTGAAAACAGTCTAATTACAGAATATTTTCCAGGTACAAGACGTTGCAATAAGGTTTGCACCAGTGGAACCAGATTTAGGTACATAGAATGTTGATCTGACCACGGTTTATTACGTTTTTTATATTTATTTATTATTTCTGCTTGGGCAGCTAAAAGCTGGTGTGGAGTGGGTTTGCAAAAACAGCACTTTACATCCTGCAAATTGTCCCGCGGGCTCAAATAAATTACGTTCTGAGGAGTGATTTATTTTTTAAATACGATATAATTGTCTCGCAAATTAAAAAACATTAAACTTTGTATCTGTGTTGAAAAATTAGTTAAGTTTCTGTGACATGCACTACAAGCATTATAGAGCTGTACTAGTCTATTATTGTTGTTATGAAGTCTAGAATTCAAATTTGGAATGACGTGATGTCTTGTTTATTTTCTAGACAACAAACAACTATATACGATCGACCACAGTACTGGCAGTTTAAATTAGTTGACATGCTTCTAATTAAGATGCACTGTTTAAATTTATTATTCATCCTTTTGATTCTGGAGATAGTTGACATGTTTGAATCTGAGCTAGTTTAACTCTTTCTTGATGCTTCTCAAACTGACAGCACTTTAACAGCGCTTTACACAGCGCTGGTACTTTGAATGATAAACTATATCAGGTTATCTATTACAACTATCTGTGCAAAGCTTTCAACTACTACACACAAAACTACTCTGCGACTACAACATTATTTGAAGTAGTCTTCTAGGTTTTACATATGTACATGCCTAGGTAACTAATGCACTATGCTTTTTAATACAAGTCCAAAATGACAAGCAGGTGCTTTCAATGACTGTACTATGCAGTGATACCACAACATTTTCCGGATCTTAAATTATTCGCGTTATTCTTTGTGGTTTTACTTATTTACATGGCCATTTAATCTCTCATGTTTTCCAGTACGCGTCCAATTCAACAAGCACAACTCTTTTTTCCTCTTGGTATATATTTTTACCTTTATTATTAATAATTATATTATTATTATTATTATTAAATTTAATAACCACTGGCAGCCACAGCTTAGCTGTTTTATTTTCCACAACATGCCATTTCTACTACAAAGCCCAGCCCCCTCCATCAACACAGTACAATTTTTTCAATGCGGATTGACACGAGATCACTCAACCGTTAACTGTAAAACTCTAGTCAGTGCGTTCACCGTCAAGAACAATAGGGCTTTGCTTGCTAACATTTGTGGTAATTTAAAAATTGTTTGAAGACAATCGGGTAATACTGTGACCTGTATAGAGCATGACCAAAGACAATCAGACGGACAGACAGACGGGCATGAACATTGAAATAGATGCTTAATGAGCTATTTAAAGCTCAGCATCTAAGAAGAAAGTATAAGACAGTAGGTGATCATAAAATACGTCACAAACATTGAGGGGTCGTTCATAAATAATATCATCAAAATATTTGCATTTCTAGAACTCCACTATCTGAAGCTTAACAGTTGCGTAAAAAGCTATTTTTAAAACGCAATGTCACCAATATCAAGGTAGGCCCAATGACTCTACCAGTGAGGTCAATTATGCGCGATATCCAGCACAGGATTAACTAAAAGTCATGTTTTTGACTTTTTAGATGCTGAGCGTAAGCATCGATTGAAATGGTGCATGTCTGTCTGTCTGTCTGGCCGTCCCCTTGTCACATACTACAGGTCACACTTTTAAACTGAATATAATTCAAACAACTTGTAATAGCACGCAAATGCGAGGGAGAAGTGCTGTATAGTTTTTGAGCAACATCGCAATTATAGTTTGCCCGCAATTTGCAGTTGAATGGACCGAGAATCAAAATCTTGTTGTCGGCATAAAAAAAAATCCGGCGATTTGCTCCGTATTTTTCGACCGGGGCCCGAAGTAGATGCTGAGCTTACAGCGCAATTCGGCTTTAATAACATACTAGAACCCTATTTTGGCAACCCTGAAATTACGATAGCGCCTAACTCACCTTCCACCTTTCGTACTTAAATTTTTAATTTTATTAAATATAAGGTCACACGCACAGCTTTATCATTTTGGCGCAACGGCTTAAAGCTAAAATAGGTTGGAAAAAATTTAAAGTTGCAATTGGAGTACTTAAAAGTATGATTTTTTAAAGACGTCACGTGTGGATGATTCCTAAACTACGATATTTGAAGGACGTTGCTTATGGACGATCCCCTACTATCTATAGCTCATGTACGTTTGTGCATGACATACAGCTAAAATATGTTTAAAAAATGTAAAAGTTGTACAGGGGGTACTTGACGCTACGATTTTGATGGGCAATCCTTAACTATCTATAACCCATTGACGTATGTGCATGACATAAAGCTGAAATATGTTGTTAAAAGTTTGGAGTTGTAATAAGGGTACTTAAAACTATGATTTTTGAAGGACGTCACAACACATTTACGTATGTGCATAACCTAAACCTAAAACTAAAATATGTTAAAAGAATTTTGCAGTTGTAAACGGGGTACTTAAAACTATAATATGTAAAAGACGTCGTTTATGGACGACCCTTCAATATCTATAACCCATTCACAAGTGCGCATGACACACAGCTAAAATATGTGAGAAAGTGTAAAAGTTCGAAGTAGGGGAACTTAAAACCATGATACTTGAAGAACGTTGTTTATGGACGATCCTTCACCATCAATAACCCATTTACTTAGGTATGTCCGTAACTTAAGTAATGAATAGGAATGTGTAAAATGGAGAGGAAGGGAAAAGCTCAAAACCTGAGCTCGTACTCGAAGCCTGGCCTGGAGCCCAGACCTGTGAAAGGAGCTTTTTCAATTCCACACAGCAGTCTCAAACCCACGACCACTATACTAAGCTGCCTGTAAACGCATATCAATAAAACTACTTATCTAAGCAATGTAAACTTGTGAAAATTATCAACGTGTATTTAAATGGACAAAACTTGGCCAGCTACGTATTTGCATGCATGCAACTTTTATGGTTTTTACTCCCGTTTAAGAAAAAGGTTCAAAAATTGATCGATTCAACAGCTAATAGTGAAAACACTAAAGTTACAAAAATAACCAAAAACCACACAGCACATTTCCCTCAAATTTGAAAGCGTTTAAAAGTTGTTTGAGTAAAATTGGTTTAGAATTGCGACCTGTTGCGAAGTTGCTACAGACGGGCCGACACACAGACAGACGGACGGACGCTAAAACCATATTCTAAGATCAAGCTAAAGCTCAGCATCTAAAAATCCGGATTGCTCGACCGGGGGCCCGAAGTAAAGGCTGAGCTTGTAGTACAATTTTGCTTTAGGCTTTCTAGATGCTGAACTTATGCATCTAATGAAATGGTCAAGTCCGTCTGTCTGTCCGTCTGTTGGTCCGACGATACAGGTCAAACGGTTTACCCCATTGTCTTAAAACTACTTATAAAGAATCACAAATGCGACCGATCAGGTGTGTATTGTTTTTTCACTGTAATCGGACTGACCATTTCTTCACAATTACCAGTTGAATGGACCCACGTCAAAAATGAGAAGAGTGAGCTTCCCAAAAACAGATAAATACGTGTAAAAAATGGAGAATGTGTACATACGTAATTTTAAAGTTCTGCGCGGCGAATACAAGTATATCTTGTAGTACAGGCCCAACCAATCTCATCTACAGTTTATAATGGTCATGGTCTGTAGTCTGTGGTCTGCAACGTCAGATACGCATTGAAATGGTTATTGATAATCAATCAAAAATCATTTCTAATGACTACATTCAAATATTGCAGTTTTAACAACCCCATTTTCACCTTTAACATTTTTTCCAACCTATTTGAACTAAATTTCATGAACATACATACCTATGTAGATTATACATATTCAGGAAATTTATTCAGAGATCGTCAATATTGACGTCCTTCAAACACATAGTTTAGAGTACCCCCTTTACAACTTTAAATTTTTTTCAAAATATTTTAACTACATGTCATCAACATAAATATACAAGTAATAGATATTTAGGGATCGCCCATGAATGGCGTCCTTTAAATATTATAGTTTTAAATACCCCCATTTTTAACTTTCAAATTTTTTCCAATCTTTTTGAACTACATGTCGTGAGCATAAATACCTAAATAAGTTGAAGACATTCAAGGATCGTCTATAATAACGTCGTTCAAATATTAAAGTTTTAAGTACCTTTCAGCAGTATTTTTTGTAGCAAAAAATTAAATTTCTAATTAAGCTGACAGATGTGTACAAGATAGACCATCATTTACTAAAACTACGGGCTGACTTTCTCTGTAATAGGAAATTCAGGGTACAGATTGGTTCTACGATCTCTGACAGTTTTGATTTGTGCATTGGTGTTCTGCAAGTGTCTGTCTTAGGGCCGCTACTATTTATTATTTACATAGATAAGGTATCGGATGCTATTTCATCTTGCGTTAATTATGTTCTGTATGCAGATGGCTTGGTGTTGTATTACTATTCTCCAGTATTTGATAAGTCGGTTCAGTATGTGCAGAATTGTTTGAATAATGTAAGTGATTGGTTTATATCACAGGGTTTAAAAATAAATGTATACAAGACGAAATTTATGATTCTGCATAAATCCAGAGACCACAAATTGCCAGAGAGTGTTAAGCTATGTTGAAATGGCGATGAGGCGGAGAGAGTTTGGACATTCAGATATCTGGGTGTCATTGTAGATGCCAATCCGAGTTTTAAGAGTCATTTTGTGTATGTGAAGAATAGAGTAAGTTCCGCGATTCGTATGATTGGTAATTTAAAGAGGTACTTAAATTTTAATATTTTTGTAAAAATGCTGAATGCTTATGTGTTGTCGATATTTAACTATTGTGGTTTTGTATTTATATGCATTCCAAGGTAAATATAAGCTGCAGGTAATGCAGAATAAAATTAACGGTCTTATTGTTCAGTTTACTGATTCTAGCTTGTTCAAGAAGAGACAAAAGGAAGGTAACAGAGTAGGCATTATTAGGAATGTTTAACTGGAGCAAACAGATACCTTTATATGTGTCTGAGCAAATTAGTCTGTACTCTATGTCATTTGTTAACAGTATGTTAAGGTATGGGTCTTACATGGCTAATTTTAACTTTTTCTTTGTTGTAAAGAATTCAGAACGCATAACAAGGTCTAGTGGTTCATGCTTACTAAAGTATCCGACTAATTGTAGTAGCAAGGCGTATAGACGCTCGTTTTTATATAGAAGCATTACGTAGTGAAATGCATTGCCTGATAATCTCAAATATTTAGATGAACTATGTGATTTCCGGCTGTTGCTTTCTAAACATTTAAATAAATCACATGCACCAGTAAAGTATCTGGTATATCAGCCACCATAAGGTGTTTATTAGTAGATTTATTATTATTTGAATAATGGTATTATGAAAATGATTAAATTGTATTAAGTCTTAGCTTTAATCCTAATTTTATTTCATTTCAGTTAATTAATAGTGTCCTTCATTGTAAAGCAGCACATTTGTATTAAATGAACCTGACACTTGAATAAAGCTCACTTAAACTAAAACTCAAACTCAAACCCACATTTGCAACATGAAAATGTTTTCAACCTATTCGAACTACATGTCATGAACATACATACCTATGTAGGTTATATATATTCACTGAAGATATTCAGGAATCGCCTATAATGAAGACATTTAAATATAGTTTTTCATTCCCCCATTGCAACTTTAATATTTTTTTCAACCTACTTGAACTACATGTCCGGAACGTAAATACCTATATAGGTTATAGACATCCAGAAATCGTCTTTAACAATGTCCTTTAAATATCATAGCTTTAAGTACCCCCATTTTTAAGTTTAAAATTTTTGCCAACCTGTTTTAACTACATGTCATGCACATACGTATCCTAGTACGACTCGTTATCGTACTATACGAAATGTTACTATTCGTAACTATACCGCTTGTACCCGGGCGACTCGTATCCATACCACTGGCATTCAGCCCACGGGTAACAAGCAGCGTTTGCACTGGCACCTTTTTCTCCAAGCCCAAGGTTTCGATGCATAATTGTACGCCTGCAGTCATACCTACACCATTTGTACAACAGGAAAACCTCTTGCCATCTGCTGTCCGTTACTCAAAAACGATAAAAATGCGTGCGATTACACATTTATTAAAATAAGAAATTCAAGTGAATAACGTGGAAAGTGATTTAGACGCTGTCGTCATTTGAGCGTTTCTACAAAAGGGTTCTACTATTTTATTAAAATAAAAAAATTGGGTGCTTCGCGCCGGATTAGTCCACTAGGGGCCTGAAGTAAATGCTGAGCTTCAACAAAGGAGCAAGAGAATTAAAGTAACTCTAAAAGATGATATAAGGCTTATGGAGGCTCCCCTACTATCCATATGCCATATACGGACGTATGTGGCACGTAGATAAAAAAGCTAAAAAAAATTTGAGATTTGACCATTTACAAATGACGCCATTTATGCAGACTTCTATATCATCAATAAGCCATATACAAATGAACGCGGCAAGTCGTTAAAAAATAAGTAGGAAAACATTTTTAAGTAGAAAATAGGGGTACTAAAAACTATGATATTTGAATTACGTCATTATGAACGATCCTTAAATATCTGTATATTACATAGGTATATATATGACATGTAGTTAACATAAATTGGACAAAATTTTAAAGTTGGAAACGGGGGTAATTGAAAATATTAAATGTGAAGGTCGTCATTATGAACAATCCCTGAATATCGGTATATTATATTTCATGAAATTCGGTCTATTATTGCAAGGCATTTACGCAAAGCTTTTTCTAGAGCACAACGGTTTTGGAAAGTTCATAAGGAGGTCACCTGTACAGATACTAGTCAACGTGTTGACATTTTGTGTTATGATGAGCCGTCTAAAGTTGGTTACATT
>JAQFZE010004581.1:0-11099 GCA_034695245.1 Dicyrtomina saundersi | reverse complement strand
GTTAATACGTGGGATTCTAAAATTGAAGATAACCAAAAATTAGAATTACCTGCAACCTGACTGAATCAAAAGCCCGTATTAATTTCTCCCATCATAATATCGGAATTTTCCTCATGCAAATCAAGCATATTGACTTTCACCCTCCCAACCCCAACCCTGACTCCACAATCTGTTGACAACTGTCAACATACAGAGAGCTTCAGGGTGATTGCAATCAAATAAAAACAAATTCACGAGTTGTTGAAGTTGTGATGCTTAGCATGGAGAAAACCAAACCGGTATATCCGATATATATATTACGAATTTCCTTTCCCTCTTCCCTCGCCTACTGTGAAAACTACTGATGATTGACTGAGAGCAAATCACCCGCAGTGCTAGTACCCGTAGTTATAATTTCCCGCAGCTACAGAAGGCGAAAGTGGAGGGCACTGCAGAGAGAATCGAAGATTGGTGAATGAAGTAGATAGGAATGAAAACTACAAAAGAAAAGAGGCTGCAAAACTAAACTGCAAAACTGCAAACACAACGAAGCAATCTAATAAGTCTCAAGTGAAACTTGGCAGTTGCAATTTTGGGCCCTGGAACTTAAAATTCAAGGAACACGAAATGATTTAAATTTCGCTCCTGTTGAAATTAATTTACCGCATGATAAACAGACGAACACTCTACGCCAGCGTACTAGTCTTACCATTCAAGACTTCACTAAGGAAGGTCTCCTCAGTCAGTCCATTTAAAAAGGCTATCCATCTAGGGTGCCACATTGAGGCTGAATATTTTTCAATATTTGTTTGTATTGAATTAAAAAAATATTCCTAGTTAAATCCCATAATAATACTGTAGCCAGTATTCCATTTGATTTAATTTTTTTGACTTCAAAACTAATCAAAATGCTTAGTTTCGTAGCACGATCGAGTAATTTATCTCCGTACCTTAAGTCCACCTCTACAGTGGTGGCTAATGTTAAACCAGTTCTAGGACCTCTTGTAGTTGTTCCAGCTAGTACTGCTGTAGTCTCCCCACAAGTGGAAAAAGTTACCGGAGATGCACTTCGAAAAGTTGCACCCCGACTTGGATCCATCCGGGCTACCTCATCCATTTTAGCAACCAGTCAAGTTCGGTATGCACACACCGACCTCCGTGTCCCTGATTTCTCAGATTACCGAAGGAAAGATGTTCAAGATAGTACAGCTCGTAATAAGGATAGTGCCGCAGCTCGAAATACTTTCAGTTACCTTATTGTTGGAGGTAATCCGTTTATATATATTGTGAGACTATAGCTTTAGCAAACCGTTTTCAAATTACATATATACTAGGGGTATTATCAGCGTTAAATAATTGGATTAAGGTGCATACATACATGGCTGCACCTCCATTTTTGGCAGTATATTTACTCACATAATTATTTTTGATTGTTGTTCACATTACTATTTTTATTTGCAGGAGGAGCTGTAGCCGGTGTGTATTCTGCAAAATCTATTGTAACTTATCTTGTTAGCAGTTTGAGCGCATCAGCTGATGTATTGGCTTTAGCCAAAATCGAAGTTAAATTAGGAGCCATCCCCGAGGGAAAGAATGTTACATTTAAATGGAGAGGAAAACCTCTTTTTATTCGTCATCGGTGAGTTCCTATTATTAGTTGGTACTTTAAACTGAAATGCGTGAAGGAATTCAATCCACCCTATAATATGCGCAAAAAGGGAAACCAAAGCATAAGCAAACCTGGCCACTGGCTAACCTAGTATTATAATGAATAATGCAAAACATATTTTTAGTATAGAGATTTTCTATAAAATACTACCAGCAAATATTTAATTGGCAGTTCGATTTAACTGAACTTCATGTTTTTCAGGTGCAACTTTTTACAGTTTAACATCAAAGGGTGTTTCAAAAGTTAGTTATAAAAATACTAACCGCAAACATTTTAATTTATGTTCCAGAACTGCTGAGGAGATCGACGTAGAAACACAAGTAGATGTATCAAGTCTTAGAGACCCTCAATCGGACGCTGAACGAGTGAAAAAACCTGAATGGCTAGTTATTCTCGGAGTTTGCACACATTTGGGATGTGTACCTATTTCTAATGCTGGTATGTACCCCCATAAATTTGTAATCAGTGGTGTGTTGCTTCCTTGATCGGTGCCTGGTTCCAATTTTGATTTATATGAATTACTTATTTAACAGGTGATTATGGTGGTTACTACTGCCCTTGCCATGGTTCTCATTACGATTCTTCCGGAAGAATCCGTAAAGGCCCAGCACCTCTGAACTTAGAAGTTCCCGAGTACGAGTTTGTCGACGATGACACGTTGATGGTTGGATAGATTTAGCATATTTCGCATTTAAGCCTATATAATCAAATGGAAGCCTACGTCGTAATTGTTAGTGTACATAGAAACTTTGAAAATAAAAATACTGAAAAAGAAAATATTCGATCATTTCACTCCCCGGTAATCAATTACGAAACAATATTATATAAACAGAGTATCAACTTTTTTTTTGTCACATGGTAGAAATGATAATCTTGAAATTAATAATTTGTCTACAGTGATGATGAATAAATCTTGGTGAAATTTCTTGCGAAACTCATAAATAATTATGTACATATCATTCAAAATTAAGCTCCTTACAGCTACTTTTATGATAACAGAAAGGGTTAGGTAAAAAAACACAGAGTAATTTATTCAGTAATTTTCTGTTTTGATAGTACTGGAATGCATCATGAAAACGATGATCCCGATTATTAGACTAAAGACTAAAATTCTAACAAAATGCTTCATAAAACTGAGAGTGGGAGCAGAATATTTTCATTTTATTTATTCATTCATGCAGTTGTGTGTATTGGCCATACAGCCCCAAGCTTATGTATTATTGTTTTCTTAATGTGCTTTTGTATTATCCTTAGGTGAATAATGAACTATTTGCAGATTAACAACGTCTGCTGGACACCACTGACTAGTGAGAACTATTTCAAAAAACCAAACGTGCACTTAAATGACTTAATTTCCAATATAAGCTTTATAGTCTAAAATAAAAGTTAATTTTAAAATTAATTAGGATTTAGGATCATTACTTTGTCGGTACCATACCCATAAAATTGATTCGCAGGTCTTACTTTCAGTCTGTAGCCCGCGATGGGTTATATGCAAATTAATCCAACAAAAATCTTGCTTTTTGTTGCAATCAAATACCACAATTAAAAGTAGTTAATAGCAGTAATGCAATTAGAATAGTAAAACTCAGATCAATTTAATCAACCATAAATCTAAACTACAGTAGGACCAACCAGTAAGTTCCGTAAAGGTGATCACACCCAAAAGGTGATCAGTGGCCGCCATTCAAATATTACCGCCTATAAAAATCTGTGTAACTGATATTCATACAGCTTATATAGTCTCAACTACATTTACTTGGGATTTCAGCTTCTTTCCTCATAAACTATGAAATTTTTATGTAATGTAAAATAATTAAAGTTTTGAGGACTTTTTCAAATTTTGTTATAACGATCCCATTTAGCACGCTACTTTCGAATTAATTTCAATTTTCAAAGGTTTTTCATACCTGTTATTCATACCTGTATCTCTTATTGCAACTTTTAATTTTAGATACCTACTATTTTTAAGTATGCTACCTAAAGGATTGAACAGAGAAGAATAATAATACCTTCCAGTTAGCAATATTCATAATCAAAGCTAGTTAAGTCAAAAAGGCTTTGAAGTCGGTCGCTATAGTCCATTCAAATCATTTGCCCAAACGACTTGGGCTAGTCAAGTCAAACCTCAAAAATAGTATAGGGTGTCTTGAACAACCTTGAATGTATTATTATTGAATTGATTATTGATTGAATTATTATTATTGTGTAATACGTATGACAGTGATAACCTCTGACTTCTTTTACAGTGATACCCTTCGCGGGGGCTACAGGCGGATTCAAAATTCGACCTGAGAATCAATTTTACGGTCACCACGGTCATGGTAGTTATGGTACCCGCAAAGGAATGATCCTAAAAAGTGTTAATGGTACAGTTAACTTTAATTTTAGACTATAAACCTTATATTGGAATTGACGCCATTTAAGTGTACGCATGATTTTACATTGGTTTTTTGAAAAAGTTCACAGTAGTGTCCGCGAGACGCTGTTAATCTGCAAATGGTTCATTAAACGTACTCATCACACGACATCACTACAGCGTGTGCAGTGATGTGATAACGGCGACCATTTTATACAAGCTGCTCGCGTATAAGGGGTCGTCCACAAATAATGTCATTTGTAGGGTCAATGGGTGTAGCCTGGTGCGGTTGACATGCAATGGGCTGATCTTTGATAAGGGATGCCTACGGCGGTAAGTGATGTGTAACTTCAGTAAGTGACATCAAAGAAAAATATATTCAATTTGAAGCTTACTGTATATAAATCGACGAAAAAAGAATAAATCTTCTAAGTAGTATAGATAGAGCAGCAGAGACAGAGAACTTGAGCCGAGCGAGGGTTTTCAAATTATTAGAAAGGGATAAGACAAAATTCTACCATTTATAACCATACCTAATGAAAGTAGTGACGTACTTAGACATAATGGCTCCAAAATATAATCAGTAAGAAAGGGTTAGGAATAGGAACTCACCAATTTGGAAGAAAATCCGGATTAAAAAACTTAATTGTACTTGAACGGTGTTTCGGGATTTTTCCCTTTTTCAAGTTAGCAATAAAATGGCAACAAACTCGTTGCAATTGTATTAGCAATAGACTTATTGCGCGGAAAAAACTTTCAAAAATACCGACGACGGATGAGTTTAACCAGTCAGGTGAATCTGGCGTCGGCGTCCAGTTGAAATGGAGTGCATTCGATTTAAACCTGAACAGATAAGAGATCACCAAGCACTGTTTTGTAGCAAGCAATAGATAGTTTTGGGATATTAATGCCATAGTTACATATGGAAATTCAAGTCTTGTCCAGTATTTCAAAAAGAGTTCTCCCTGTGTCACTGTCCAGTCCAACACACCGCGTCCTAGAGTCGTAGTATGTAGTACTATCAATTTGTATCTGATTTACCTTGATTCCCGAAATCCCGAATAAGGCAATTTTAAATCAAGCTAAGTTAAAGTCATTCGAGTCTCCGGATGCCGGAAGGTTTTACCAGCAGTCCATTCCAAATAGATCATCAACGTCCTGCCAGTGCAGCTTGCCGCATTGAACCTCATATTGCTCATTACTCATGTGCATTAAATTCAATAATAAATAGACCCGATTCTCTCGTACTGTATTTTCACTCCTCCCATTCAGTAATACTGTATTGTAATCAAAATGCTTAGCTTCATGGCACGATCGGGTAACTTGTCGCCGTACATGAAGTCCACCGCGTCAGTGGTGGCCAATGTAAAACCAGTTCTAGGTCCTCTTGTAGCTGTTCCAGGCAGTGCTGCTGCAGTCCCCTCACATGTGAAAAAAATTACCGGAGATGCGCTTGGAAAAGCAGCACCCCGACTTGGTTGTATACTGGCAACCTCATCCATTTTAGCAACCAGTCAAGTTCGGTATGCACACTCCGACCTCCGTATCCCTGATTTCTCAGACTACCGAAGAAAAGAAACCAAAGATAGTACATCTCGCAATCGCGACAGTGTTGCATCTCGAAATACTTTCAGTTACCTTATTGTTGGAGGTAATCCGTTAATATATATATATTGTAAGACTGCAGCTTTAGCAAACCTTTTTCAAGTTACACATATACTAGAGGCATTATCAGCGTTAAATAATTGAATCAAGGTGCATACATAATTATTTTTGATTGTTGTTCACGTTACTATTTTTATTTGCAGGAGGAGCTGTAGCCGGTGTGTATTCTGCAAAATCTATTGTAACTTTTCTTGTTAGCAGTTTGAGCGCATCAGCTGATGTATTGGCTTTAGCCAAAATCGAAGTTAAATTAGGAGCCATCCCCGAGGGAAAGAATGTTACATTTAAATGGAGAGGAAAACCTCTTTTTATTCGTCATCGGTGAGCTTATTATTTGGTACTATTTCAGGAATTCCCATATTTACTAATTCAGTGGTTGTGGAAGGTCAAATTTCCTGGAGGAACAATCCACGGTCAATCTTCAACAGGATTATCAGTTTTATATAACGTTGGGTAAGAGTGGGTAATTGTGGCTGGGTGATTAAATTCGTATTAGTTGAAATCTTTTGAGATTCAAATCAATTCAGATCAAATTTGTAGATTCAGTAGATTAGTAGATGCAAGGTTGAGCTGCAAAAATGCAATCTTGTTATAATTACATCGGCTAAATTCAGATATGCAGCCGGTGGCCTCAATCCAAGTTTTGTCCTAATAGTGATATATGAAAAAGGGATGAAAACGTTTATGATTTTACAAGTCCAAGGTTAAGGAATGGAGCTGAAAGTAAAAATTATAAACAAGTACAGTGGGAGCAACCAAAATTGCTAGTTGGCAAGAATAGATTTTCCATGCAAACGAGTGCAAACTTTATTATTGCCGACTAGCGCTTTCGGTTACTTCAGCAGTAGTTCAAACTATAAGCTATAATTATGTCTTTAAGAGTGACATAAATTTAGAAATGTGGTAGTTTTTGAACGGTGGCTACCGATCACCATTAGGACAGACCCTCACCCTACTACACATTAAAATTATTACTTGTAAAAGTGAAGTAGTAAAGTAAAGTACCGTAAAGCTTCTAAAAACTCCCAGGGGGAGTTACGTCAAACTTACGTTAGCCTCAGACCCGGAAGTTAGATCAAACTAAGTCACAGACCTGGGAGTAATTCGAAAAATGCAAGTTTTATTAAGCACAAAAAGCTATAGAGACCCCGGGAGTTATAATAGACATGGGAGTTATTAAAGACCCCGGGAGTTATGTCAAACTTAGCCACAAACCCGGGGAAGATTTATGGCAGTTGCTTTATTGTCACATTCGTACAGCGTTATTATACTGATTTCCTGGAATAGATATAGTGTGGCTAGCAAAAAAAAATCGTATCTAAAAAGTTACAAAAAGTACAGTTCTAAACTATGAAAAATATGATTCCGTGCTAGAAACAATATTCATCACAGTAGTTTTAATTTTCAGAACTCCGGAGGAGATTGAAGTAGAAACTCAAGTAGACGTTTCAACTCTCAGAGATCCTCAAACTGATGGTGACCGTGTGAAAAAATCCGAATGGCTGGTTGTTATTGGAGTGTGCACACATCTCGGTTGTGTACCCATTTCCCATGCTGGTAAGTATATACCCTTATAAAGTTTTAGTGGACGCTTAAAACTATTAATATAAATAATAAATAAAATAATCGTTGGTGTGTACCTACTTCCTAAACGAAGTTCTAATTTATGATTGGCAATAAATATTAAAAATATATAGGGGACTATGGTGGCTACTACTGTCCTTGCCACGGCTCTCATTACGATGCTTGTGGAAGAATTCGTAAGGGCCCTGCACCTCTCAACTTAGAAGTTCCTGAGCATGAATTCGTTGACGATGATTTGTTGGTAGTTGGATAGATTAAGTTTAGTATTCACAATAAGCTTATAGAATCCATTGAACGTCTACATTACAATAATTGTTATAGTACATACAATACGTAGATAGTTTAAATATATTGTCTACTGACTCATTTGACACCACCGGTTGTATTAATTGCGAATGTAATTATTATGTTATAAAACTAACCCATCGATATTTAGTTGCAATAATTGCAGTCACTCATTCAGTAAAATAATGATCCTAAAATGAATAAATTGTCTACCGTGATGATAAAGAAAATAAATCTTCAAGGATTTTCTTGAGAAAGTTAATAAAATAATCATTATGGTGTATTATCGATTAGCTGAACTACATATTTAATGGTAATGCAAACCGCTAAAGGTATCGGAGGTTAAAAATTCATAGTGAACATGCAGAAATTATGTTCGTTTTTATTTAGTCACTTGAATTTTTATTGTTTTAATAGGGATCAACTTCAAAGAGACCAAGAACATTAGAACGTAATATAATGTTAACGCTGATTATTCATTTCCGTAAATTAATTGAATATACAAGCAGCAATCTAATTAAACTTACACACAATGTGGCTTGTGACGTGACCTGCCATTGTATTATACGGCAGCCATTCAGTTAAGTACAATAATTACTTAGTATACATAATTAAAATTTATTATTTATCTACATTTTTTATGCTACTTCCTGCGAGTAAAATCAGTGTATAGAATCATCATGGATGCGCTCAATAATATTAAACGAATGATAAACTCGAATTTGAGAATTTTGTTCTCTAATTAATGAGTTGAGGAAGAACTTTGTACATAATCATAACGTGTATAGTACTCAAGTAGGCAACATTTAATTTATTAAAATTATAATTTTAGATTTGTATTAATTAATTATGATCTGTACATGTACGCAGGATTAGGTTTAGTACCTTATACATAATATCTGCTTTGTACATAACTTCCAGATTTAGACTATGCAGTCATGCACCGTTACCATTATTAACTCCTTGTTTTCGTTTTCGCTCCCAGTGTTTGCAAAGTTTCGCTATATTTTAATTCTATCTAAGTAGGTACTTCAGTTTAATTCCTTGGTATAGATAAGGTCAACAACGTAAAAACAAATTAGGTAGGATAGTTCTTCATGAAAGGAAACAATGTGCTCCATTTAAAATTCCTAAATTCGTACTTTAAGTAGTTTTAATCGTTTGAAGTCAAGTGCATCTTCATAACGTTAAAAATATTTTTTATGCGCTTTTACTAAATACGTATCAGTATCATTTCGATTATAATTATGCAATTAATGTCTTATTAATACTTAGTAGGTACTCACAATCATCATAGCCATGTCATTCGTCGTCGTCATCATCTTGATTGTGTATTTGATATTAGAAACGTTGTCGGATAGAGTGTTTCTTGAGCATTCACCCAATACGATTATACGCACCCATATCAGTAAAACATACACGTTCGAATAATTTGCTAGTACTATACGTTCCATATTTTACGTTCTATTAATAATATTTATGAATAAATTAATTACTATAGAGATTTTGTCATATATAGAATTTAAATGTAATTATTTCTATGTCAACACTCATGGTCAGCGACAGATATAAGTATTAGGCCAGGATCGAATGTGTAGAAGTATTACAATAAAAATTAATTATATTAGGGATTGTATTTTTAAAATAGGTGTTATTATAAAGAGCTCGTTATGTTCAGGTTCAGACAGTGTGCAATTGTTATAATTACAGCAATTGTACGTAAAAGTAAGATGTGGTATCCATAGCCCGTAGACCACCAAGGTATTTCCAAAGCCCTAATTTAAGAAACAAATTAGACTCTTTATTAAATATTACAATCGAATATATACGGCACACTGTGTTCTATATTATGACCTCGCTAGCAGCTCTCATATTTAAAAAAATACTTTATAACAGCTTAAGTAGCAGCTCAGCATCTTATTACACATAATTAACTGTTCTAGCATTGCTTGAGTAACATACTTGGCTACTGCATCCGTGGTACTGGTTAACTGGTACTTACATAATAGCAGCCATTCCATAATGAATGATACAAAGTTACTTTCTCGCTAGAATTTGGAGGCTAAAAATTGCTGTCTACCACGACGTTCTATCCAACACCTCGATTTTCTAATCTGCTTACAGTTAATTAATTTGTGTTAGTTCCTACTTTTTTACAACTTGATATAACATGTATAGGGATGTAATATATTATACGCCATTAAGAATTGTCTTCGTGTATGATACTAGCACTCCGTTTCAATTTGCTGTCTTTTTCGGTTTTTCAAATTTAAAAATTTATTTACTAATGTGCAACACTGTCTGGACATTACTTCATCTACCATTTCTAACGGTTGCAATAATACAAATGGTAAGTACTTTAATAAAGGAAATAAATTTTACTGATGTACATTCGGAGGTAGTCAAAACTGATTGTAGTACATTCGTAGCTGTATTATATTTTAATTTCAAGGTTTAACAGCATTGACAAGGTTACTATTTATCCAGTCTAGAATAAAAATTGTAAATTACAATAATTATCTTATAACAATATATAGGGTAATGACGGGACATGGGACAAGTCTCTAGGGCCTTTAGTTTTTAAAAGTATACGGTAACGTCCTTTCATTCATTTCCTGGAATAATTTTCTGCAGAAATATCTGCCATAGTAAGGTACATACGTATACACTTATACAGACGTGGTCATGGTTTGATAAAGATCTTTGGTTGGACTACAGGCTTGGTAATTTCCGCGTTCGTATTATTACCTCTAACAAAGACCTAAATTGCATTCGTCATTCCATTTAATCCATCAATGTTACAAACATTTAATAATTCATAACGTAAAATGATGACATGCTCAAATTCGTAATACTAATCGTAAGCAAAACAAATATGACTACATTTTTAAGCATATTTAATTTTTTTCTTTTTAACTTTTCCGTTCCGGTGTTTATCTGGTTGTAAAAGTGCTATCAACATGACCTAAGTTAACGAAAGTGAAAACATGTACATCATCGTATTTATTACTTGGTTCTGGTTATTTTAATGTTGTGATCATAAAGCCTTACTACTTCACACCTTACAACTTATTCTGCATAAAAAAAGCATTTATAATTAGTAATTAGCTATCAATTATATTTTTACAGGTAGGCAGGCTGTGAACTTTACAATCATATCGTTCGACAACATTTCAACGAAGCCACTGTACAACGAGAGCCACTGTAGTTCGTATGTTTACCTATAATTAATTATATGCACTTATGTTAGTTTAAGCTACATACTACCTATACCGACAAATAGTATGTAAGTATATATACTTTTACTTTTTGAAAACTAAGAGATCCACAAGTATCCAAGTACTTCTTAACGGCTTTCAAAATTCGAAAATTAAATTATGTATATATGCGCTTTAAAAACTCTGACGGAATAGACAAATCACCACAGCTATATTATAGGCTTACAGGCACACATCATATTTTTTAGCTCAGCGTATATAATTGTATAACGGTATATTAAATAGCGTTCTGTATGTAGCACGAATATTAAATATAAAAGCAATATCAGCAACCAATGCA
>JAQFZE010004580.1:0-11102 GCA_034695245.1 Dicyrtomina saundersi | reverse complement strand
CAAAATCAGTGACTAATCGATTCACCTCTTCCTATAAATTTATAGGATATTTTTGCCTATCCTTAATTCCTAGCTAAATTTTTCGCCTTCCTATTTACCTGCCTATTTTATAGGCAAAAGAGGCTAAAAGACTTGCCTTCCTATTTTACCTTCCTATAATCGGTAAAATTTTCGTTCTTCCTACACCCTAGCCTATTTTATAGGCCCTTTTATAGGAAAAAGCGCCCACGATTGCGTTTTGGGGAAACGAGAGACATTTTTATCTTATTTTTGAAAGAGCAATTAAGTATACCTACTATATTTTTATCAAAATCAAATGTTCGCAGTATTAATACGTTTCAGTGGTAAATTGAACCTTATTCTTAACTTAAAAAACAATTTAATTGGCACTGAATTATCTTCCTTTGCCGCTCTCTCCTCCTTAGCTATAAAAACTAAAGTTTGTGTGGGTATCCTTTGTGCCGATGATGTTAGTTAATTATATTCATTCCAGATTCAAGTTGAGGTTGCTATACGTTGCTACGCAAGCCAGCCTAATACCATAAAATCCCAAAGTATTGTTTGATCAATCAATATGCTTAGCAATATACTTGAATATATTTGTCTGGTGATACTCACGCGTAGCAAAACTTTATTAAGAAATTTGAATTTCAAAATTAATTATTATTTCATCGCCTAATATACAGATATAAAGATCAACCCTGCTGTCGGCGCTGGGGTTGCGTTGCGTTAATTCTTACCCTACCCAACTACCCAACACTACCTGACGTACGTAATTACGTATTCTCCGATTATTAAGTTTTCTAACACATAACAATCAGGTTAAATTATGGTGGAAGCTCCATCATAATTCGTGGAACAGGAGCAAAATGTTGTATAGAGTTCACTCATTTTCATACCAAACAGTAAATATAATTATTAATGCAAATATTTTGCATTCGGATTCGAACATTACTCGATTAACTTAATTTCGATCAGTAGATTGGCTCTGGCTCGGACTCTAATTCCTTCATCAGAATTCGGAATCACATTAACCTATAATAATTTAATACAGTAATTTTTTAAAAAATAATCTTAATAATCTTAAGGGACGGGAAGGGGAGCAACTCAACAGCCACCATGGCCGACTACGAGAGAGCCACTGAGGACGATGAAGAAATTACTTCTGGCCCAAGTTACAGTGCATTTCAATCGGATGCAGACTCCTCAGATTCTCACTCTCAGACCAGGTTCTCCCCAGTGGAGATGCCTTCCAGACCATGGATGCCCATAGAACTCCCAGCCATCGGAGAGTTACGTAAAGCTGTCCGTCAACGTCCAAAATTCGTTCAACCTAAAGACGTCATAAAGGTTCCATATGTTCCTGGGGATGAGCTCCCCAATCCGTTTGACATTCCGAGAGACATACCCTCATTTATGTATTCGCTCCTCAAGGAAAAAGCTCAGGTACTTCTATGTATGTGCTCATCACAGTCCATTTACATTTACTGTGCTAACAACTCCTTTTAGTCTTTTGCTTTTAAGAGGAAAAATGAAATTACTTTTGCATTTTAAAACAGATTCAAGATTTTGAACGTAACTATAATAAATACATAGAAGCCGTGTAGTATTTTTGGTCCTCAAATTAAAAATTAAAGAATTTGTTTGCGTGTTCTGTACATTTTTGTAGGAACGTGCTAAACAACTGGCTGTGCCTACTCTAGAGAAAGAAACTTTGGTTACAAAGGCGTACAAACTAGTGGCAACTCGTGTAGCTCCGTTTTCCATCACTACCTATGAGCCATGTATGAAATAATATTAATTCTAATTTTTTTTGTGGAGTATATACTGAACTCTTCCTATACCATATTACATTTAAATATATATGTCCTAGTACATAAAGTGACGTGTTTCCTACCCACATACCTACCTAAGTATGAACATATATTCTTCTACAATTAAATGGAGAAAGTTTAATGCACTGTTGTTCTATTCATTTCGAATCCCTAATTAAATAGCTGAGCGTCAAATATGGAAGCAAGTGGTGTGGGAAGCTCGAAGAGGTTTAAATGTCAGCAAGATGCAAAAAATTTCTCAGAATATAAGTGGCGCCTACATCACTCACAGGAAAAAACTCTTCTACCTTGATGTAAATCCCTTCATTCTTTTCAATTTAAAAAAATATTTTTACCACTAATTATAAATTTTAAACCAACATTAGGACTGGTCGGAGAAATGGGCACTTATTTTGAACGTTACCGACACCGATAGGGCAGATTCATCTTGCGCACATTGCTTCTGCTTCAATTGAAAATTAATGCTCATTTCGCTACTATCCCTCGTAACGTATATTTTGTAATAAAGCCCAACAGATTTTACGTGGAGGAAAACTTTTACGATTACAACCTACAAACTATACGTACTACGTTAATTCGTATTTTCTTTCAGTGAGATTTCAGTTTCACCATCGCATCTTGGTGAACAGATTCATGAGTCAGATAGAGGCACAGGAATTCTGTTATAGTAGGAGTACCTCTACGTACGATTACTATACAAATATAATATAAGTTGTAATATTCTGAAAAATTGTAAAAATTCTGTTGTGTATAGCATGCAATTCACGCCCGACGTCTAGCACTTAAGAAATTACGTCGAGATGCTGAGTTGGAGGAGAGAGCATTGAAAAATTTTGAATGGTTGGTTCAATTCACTCAAGATGCTTTCGACACTTTCCTCAAAGAAAATGACGATGATACAATGGCAGCTGTTCATGCGTAAGAATTTTATTATACGATTATTGCACCATTTTATCTCCAATCATCCCCTCTAAACTCCTGATTAAACATAATATGCCCATGTTGCGACGGCCGAATGTGAATCGCACCCGCGTATATACTTACAACAAATTATAACACACCTTCAGTTTCTTCACACACGTTGGAGTTTCCTATATACTACACCCCCCATACGACCCACCCGGAAGTTGAAATAAACATTGCGGGGCGGGGGGGGGGGGAGGGGGTCTGATAAAGGGTTAAAAAAGTGATAATTATTTTCCTTTTGACCTCCCCATGAAGCCCATGTTTAATCCATGCTTAAATATTCATGCTCCACTTCAAGTACTTTACATGGACTTGGGTTTCTCTACACAGCAACTTGAGTAATGTAGCACATTATATTTAGTGTAGGAGGAATTTGGAACCTTGGAAATTAGAAACGGAAACTAGGAAACATTTAAACAATTTTTTCAGTTTCCCATCCCAACGCCGAACCCCGACCCTCAACATATCGTCTGTGAAGAACCAAAATTACCCATATCCATTTTTAGTTTCAAACAAAATGCACTATCCACAGAAAAACTTCAATTAACGTGTTCATGAAAATATGTAAATAGAATCTTGTGCATTTTTTAAAAAGCATGTAAATAGAACATTTTGTACTTTTCAAAAACATGTAAATATAACATTTTACACTTTTAAAAAACACTTAAATAGAACATTTTGACATTTTAAAAAATATGTAAATAGGACATTGTTACCTTTTTTAAAAACATGTAAATAGAACAATTTACTCATTTTAGAAACTCATGATTAGCATTGTAAGCATATGTATCTTATTTACTGTATTTTTTTGACATAGCTCATTTTAATTCTAGCATAAATTGGAAATGGGTCATTTTGGTTCTTCATAGACGATATGACTATTAAAAATCGAGACAAACGTTGCCGCACATAATAAATAGCTCATATCAAGTTGAAATACACTTAACATCGTATTTCTCTTTCTGTACGTTTCACTCCAACAAACATGACTTATGTATATATATCTAAAGTCGAGCATGCAAAGACAGAAAAATAAAAGTGGAAAACTTAGAGCTGCGGAACGTGACAAGCTAAACTGTAAAAAATAAAAGAAGAAAAGCGAAAAAATGTGAAGTTTGACACATGCATTGTAATTGTAGCAGTGCAGTGTATACTTGTGAGTATCGTATGAAATGGACGAAATGTAAATGATTTTTATAAGATTTAAACTAAAATTAAAATTATTATTCTCAGAACCAAAAATCCCTATCAACTCATGGCAGAAGATGTAACTATTATAACCATTACTTTCCTCGGATCAGTTGCGAGAGGTCGTAGTCGTAATACAGTACCTATAGTAGTAAGGGACTATTTGGTCAGAATATCGGAGATGGATAGACAAACACTTTTTGTGAATAGGAAACATTATACTCAGCTATACCTCATATGGATATAGGCTCCACCGAAAAACACTTAACTTTTTTTATCTTTCGGCTCAAGCTGCTCCTGCTGAATCCTGAAATGTGTCCACCGGCTTTATTTTATTCTTTTCAATTCTTCTAGAGGAATAAATTTAAAGTTGAAGAAAGTTTAAGGTAGCGAGCTGACTGATATACCTTGCAACTGTAAAATAGTAGAATACTGGCTTTTTAACTTGCGCCTATATATATATACATTTTGGAACGCTTTACACTTATAGTGGAATACACATGTGAAGTGAGAAGGAAGCGATTGAGATTACTATGCTGTTATTCGTGTTATTCTTATTCCTATGCAAGGTTACATAAGGCTCAACTCAACTCAAAATTAAATCGTCCATATGTAGTTAAATAGGGCCTTTCCTTTATTTCCAAAAGATGAACCAACTTTTATTTTTTAAGAATAGTTTTAAAGCAATATCCACGGGTGTGTGTGACCCTAGATTCTAGATAGGGTTTAGCTTGTGTCTTATTAATCTTGTATAAGCTCCCCTACTGTCTCTTCGTGTACGATAGGGAATAAAACGGAAAAACCATGACCCTGAAGTGACAAAAGTACTAGAAAGTTATTAGCATCCTATTGTAACTACAGTATAGATTGAGTTCTACTTTATCGATGTAGCTATACGTATACTATGTCCGGCGATCTTTTACAACTTGTTCTATTAAATGATTCCATTTTTCTTTTCGTCTGTAGAAATCTTGCCAGCCATAAAACTTACCACATACCTACTACTTAATATCTTGTCCAGTCAAAAAAATTCCCATTATGCGCTTTTGTACGCATTTCCTTTCTGTCTTTTTAAAATGAAGTCCCTTGTCTCTACTTCCAGTTCCAGTTCTTTGTTTTCCACTGTGATTTTTTGTTTTTGGTCACCTTATAGCTTAAGGCATAATGAAGAAGCAAATGTCAAAGGTTCTGACAATAATTGGATGAAATTGAATTGTGCAAAAGTTGATCTGTATGCACCGTAGCCAATACAAATAGTAAATCATTAAAAAAATAAACAGCCCAGATGCCGATAGATCGGTGAGCCAGATCCCACCCACGCAAATAATACAGGCATTGGTAGGTACTAATAGTAAAGTATACTATGTGTAAGTATGACGTGAACGTTTTGAATTCTAGAGCGGAGATGGCCTTGAAAGAGAAACTGGAGCAAATGCTAGAAGCTCGCACACTCAGCATCCGCATCAACACAGTCAAAACAGACATCTTGGCTGCGAATGAGAATTTGAAGGAGTGCAAGTCGTACATGAAATTTTTGGATGACATTGCAAGGGAACTTATGAGAAGGGATGATCTAGAAAACTCAAGGGCAGCTAGGGTATGCCTCAATTACAACACAATCGTCAATATATTTCAAATTTTATTTCAAATTCGTATTCCAGTTACATTGATCCATAATCCATATAGGGCGTAGATGTAGGTATGCATACGTTACGTGCGTGGGTGAGAACTTAAAAAAACTTGGTGAAATGTCACAGTGATAGGGACCAATTTAAAAAAATTTTATGTTTAGAGAGCTCAACAAATCAAAGAGGAAATGATGATTTACTTGAAAGAAGGCATGACTTTGTCCGAGGCTCGTGCCGCAGTCAAAAAGAACGAAGAAATGGCTATTCAGGATACGTTTGGTGGGAAATTTGGGAAAAATCAAGATATCGAAGCGAGTCAGTTCAATTTGTGTTCCTTTATGCATAATAATATGGACAGACAAGGAAGGGTCAACACATGTGCACCGATTTTACCTCTGCCGATCGTGACTGACAGGGTCGATCAGGAATCGTGACTGCCGATCGCCTCTGCCGATCGTGATTGGCAGGGTCAATCGGCAACTTGTACTGCCGATCGCGATTGGCAGTGTTGATCTGCTATCGTGACTGCCGATCGCCTCTGCCGATCGCGATTGTAGAGGCAATCGGCAGTAAAAGTTCCATAAGTGTTTTATTCCCAAGAGTCACAACTGAGTCGTTCCCTATTTTATATTGCGTTATTTAGTACGTTTGCAATTTTTTGCGAAATGAAAAATTGATATTTTCTTATGGGATTTAGCATGCAAATTAAAAATTGCACTTTCACAAATGAACTATGACCTTGATACACGTGGCCGGGGACAAAAATAATTAGTGGTGCGTTTGCTTACCAGCATAGGTCTGTCAAATGCACACAATCTTAAGTTGAAAATCGGCGAACACGTGGTGACCCTTATTTCTTGTTATGTGAGAGAGTTCGACAATTTAATTTATTTCATAAACTCGTGATCAGTAATTTTTGTGTCTCTGTGAACAGTTGAAGCGAGCAGCGACACGTTTTTTGAGCAATTACACAGAGAGGCTCTATCCTGGAAAACCGGAGATGATGAGAGAGAATCTACGGCCTCTATATCTGACCCAGCTGAAGGTTAGTTAGTCCTATACCTATTGACATAACCCGTACAGAGGAATATTATGCAATACGCACAAATTTCAAACATGGATGTATGAGTATACAGTGCTACACATATTTGAAAGCTATTATAGATATTTTTCCATCAAATAATCAGTAAATTCGTTCGTATGAATTGTGTGATCTGTAGACCCTGATGGATACGACGAAGCCGCTCTGCTAGACTCCATGGAACTTGTGGGAGGAAATGAATTTTCGGACAGGCAGGAGTTGTCGAGTTAGATTCCTTTTTCCCATATTGATGCATTTAATTAATTAAATAATTACTTTAAAGCAAAAAAGTGACCACGCGGACGGCCTTTGATCCCGGATGTAATTTTAGTAATTCAGTCGTCATATCAATTTTTTAACACCGCTTACTTCTAGTTATTCTTTGTAAATATTCACTAGATTTGAGCTTCACTCAGCCCAAGCAGCTGCTTGACATTTATCTGGAAATGGAGGAACAGAATTTGTCCTTGATCCAACATGCACAGCACAGTGAGGAGAATCTAGAGGGTATTCACACACAAATCCGGAAAACTAAGGTAAAACCTATCCTATGTATATGCAATTAAATTCTCTTATAGTTATCCATATAGAGAGGGAATCCTAACTGACAGAAAAATAGGATTAGGTAAATTGTAAATAGAACATTTTTGATTTTCCTCCACTACTAGCGAGTTATGGACTACAAAGCACGGCTCTTGAGAACGGAGATAAACAAAATAGAATCAGTCAATGACAAAATGGAAGAGAAGATGCATGCTATTAAAGCCATCATAAGGTAGGGCTCATTTTTTAATGCAGTACTTTAGAACTAAAACACTCACAAAATCTAAATTAATAAATGGAAAAAGTCAAGAAATGAAAGAATATTTAATGAGCATTGATTGATTAATTCTGGTCACTCTTAAAGTATGTTTTCCGGTGGGAACTACGACGTGAAAGGACAAGAGAAGTTCATGCGTCTCCTCAGGAAGCACGTTAGCAAAGTTTTCAAAACATCCATCACCAATACAAGTAAAATATTTCTGCACACAACATGCAAATAAATATACATAATTAAACACCTTTATAATGTTGTATCAGTAACTGCAAAAAGAATTTCTCTGATTTTATTTAAAGGATATGTACCTATACTATGTATAATTAATATTTTGCAGAAATCACAAACGACTCACAGCTGACTGCTGTTCTGATGCTCACCGCAGTGGAGAAACAATTTGAGGATTTAGTCAGAGATATTGAGGGGATGCCCGCTGAAGTTGTGGTCAAAATATCCCGGGTAATTTCTATTTCTATATTTAAACATAAATGTAACATGTACTTTAGGTACCACAACTGTCATTGTAAAACTACTACCAAAGAATAATAAGCGAGAGGTACTTTTTATTTACCCATAATATACATATCCACTACTTACCCCGTTTCAATTTCACAATTCCCCATACGGAAAAGTAATTTCCCCGCGCGTACGGACGGTTACAAAAACATATACTGTGTACAATATGTTCTACCATTTATTACTTACAATTAGTGACTATAGGTATATATAGGTACCTATAGTTTTCGTGGATTCGGGCTCTCTCCATCTCTCATGAATATCTGAAAATGCGGTGGAGTGAGAAAGGAGAGGCAGGAAATGTCTTTAATTCTTCATTACACTATGCTGGACCGATTTCGTGGGCAGAGAGTAATAATGCAGATATAAAAGCTATATAAGAGTGAGACGGGTGTATCTGTATGGACAAAGGCGCAGCGAGTGTCTGTCTCAGTGGACAAGTCTCGTCTTTAGTTAAGGAATAACAATTTTTCCAGGACTTATTTCCAAGTTAGAACCGAGGAAAAGTTCAAGTTTGAAAGTTTGTGTGTTTTACACATTTGATCCATTGTTTTACCACATGATACGGCCCTGACTTCCCAACTACCTGATAACTAAATTAGCAACCTCTCCATTGTCTACATTACCTATTCTCGAAGCACCCTTCCGTACTGTTAACTTTTCTTTTCTTTTTTATTTTATTTTACACAAATTAATTATGTTCTATTTTCCTCTCTCCTTCCCTACTATAGCCAAAATTGAACTTAAACTTAAGAATAGACCCGCATATAAAAAAAATCTCCCACTTGAGAATACAAAATCTACAAGCTAGCCACTGTGAGTTGCATACATTGACATTGGAGGAAAGTCTGTAAGTTCACGAACGACGAACGACGAACGTGGAGGGAACTGTATATCTATAGATACACATACTATATAGTCTTCCCCTATCAAAAAATGAGGGTGTACAATTACATACCTAATTCTTTGTACTTTTTTTGGTGATTTTCTTCTTTCTTGCCGTGATTGTTTAGGAAATGGAGAAAGATCGCCGGGAGAATGAAAGATTGGAGCGGATGGCTGAGAGAAAGTGGAAGCAGTCACAGCGTGTGAACAAGTCCATTGAAAGAGCTAAGGCACCCATAAAACACAAGGTAAAGCGGAGGGAACTGAGACCACATCACATATAATAATAATCTCATCCCATCATATTTTTTTTGTACATACTTATAACCTGCATAATATTTTGTATTTTATTTATAATGAATTTTTTAAATTATGATAATGTGAACAGAAAGGACGACCCCTATTCCCGCGCTCCCGTCCACCAAAAGAAGTTATCAATTTATCCCAGAATGATTTGGATATCAAAGCCGCAGAGGATGAGTACAACTACTACTTTGGTGATTAATTGTCATGCAGAGCGGAGCAAACACACTGTTTGCTCTTCAGTTCTCTTCACGTCTACGAATACAATGCAAGACAGAGACATGGCGATAAAATTAGATTACTCCTCGTTCCTTTTGGTTGCTTGTGTATGACTGTGTGTCTTGTGTAAGAATGTAGTACTCATTGGACGTGATTTCTTTCGTCTAAAAGCAAAAAAAGCCGTGTAAATAAACAAAGAGAAAAGATGTTAACGTGAAAGTAGAAGAAAGGCGTAAAAACATTTTATTTGTAGGAGTAGGAGTAGCGTAGGAATTAACCGGCTATTGATTGCCTTTAGTGCTTTCCATACATTACTTTTTTGTATTTTCTTTTTTTTTAAATAAAACCAGGCCAGGCAAGAAAATATATTCAATAATCCCAAAATATAAAAGTAACCACCGCCCACCACAAACCATATTTACAGATATTTTTTATGGATGTTTTTTCTTGAGGAAGGATCTCCAGAGAATTTCAAACGCACCCACTGTAAGAGCATTATTTTCAATAAAAATCTGCCCTGGATCGCTATATAAGTATATCAATAATGGTTTTCCACCTACACCCACATACATATTCAAGATACTACGTACACTTATTACGATGACTTTTGACTTCTCTCTTCGTAATTTGCTGCCCTATTATGACGATTCAGTTGACTGCTGACTGCGTAAGTACACCAAAAGCACACGAAACTTTTTCCATGGTTTTCAGAGGTTTCAAAGAGAATTCTGCTAACTAGCCAATGACTGGTCAATAATGTGTAATTTTGAATTTAAATTTCCCTTCTAAACCTTGTTATTTTACAACTAACTGTAATTGGATCCTGTTCCCCTTTGCTTATTGTTTTGTTAGTTGTCTACTTTTCGTTTTCGTCATATGGTTCTCTCTTCATCATGCACCTGTTGACTTTTGTCTTTTTATCAACTCAAATTATGAGAAGCCAGGGGAGATAAAAGTAACTGTGAGACAATGATAATATACTGGGAAAGACAGCATATATTTTATGGCCTTGGAGGATCAAATGGTCCAAGAACCAATTAACCGATTTTCTATTTACAGAAGCCAAACAAAAATTGGGTTTATTTTAAAGGCTTTAAATATCTATATATATTTTTGATCTGTTGAATTCATCGGCCTTGTTTATGCAGTCCTATTGTAATAGTTGCTTATTACTTCCCGCAACTTGCCCTTAGTAATTGTGCCATAGAATATTGTGATTGGGATTGGGATAAGCAAAAGGACACGGATAAAACTACAAAATAATGAGTCAAACCTTGAAATTTGGAACTTCAAACTTACCTTTAACTTTCATACTGACCTTTCAATTATTTTTGTAAGTGCTATAGTTTGCTGCTGTTGGATTGGACTATGTATGCGAGTAGGTAACTTGTAAAATGGTTAGCTCTGAAAGCTGGTACACAGTTAAATAATAACATATGTTCACACTTGATGATAATGCTTATGATGGATAAAAATTGGGCTAGTGGATGATCTCAAATTTCGCCTTGTTCTGTTATTTGAATACGCATATTCTATATTATTATTTTCAATTGAAGGACCAGATAATCTTACTGTTAGCTTTGTGGCTGTGACAAATACACAAGTCAGGATTTTTATTTTCTGTTATACAGCTTCATTTGCAGAGATGCTGAGATGACGTGTAG
>JAQFZE010004579.1:0-11105 GCA_034695245.1 Dicyrtomina saundersi | reverse complement strand
ATCTTGGATACTGGAACTCGTGCTGAACTCCATCATAGGTACACAGTTCACCTTGTACTATATACATACTAACCAATTACCAATATTTATATAATAACCTAGATTTAGATTACGACATTCCTACTGCTGATTAGTTGAGTAGATAGGTGAAGAAATGTACATAGATGATAGGTTCACTACACTTTAAGTGTGATGAATGAATGCCCCAAAAATATTTCCACGTCCCTTATTTTCTAATCAGGGATTTTAGCATTAATTTCTATTGTTACTACTTTTTGATATCAGGCGTTATCAACGCAGTACATGACTTCGTCGTTCCGTGCTGAGTATTTCGGCTATTTCGCATTCTATGTAAGAACGGAGCCACGCTATTAACTATTATCGCCATCCAAAATCTGCTATGTATCATCTTGGGTATATATGCCATATGTTTATCCGATGAATCAAGAAGAAGGTATAAAAATAATTAATCCGGCTTACAGAAACAGGGCACAATGTAATGTGGGGAATGTGTGAAGCATGCCTAATATGTGCCTTCCTATACAGAAACACAACTGTACACACAAATACATATACTATGTATATCTGATTAATATTTAATTGGTAATAAAAGATCAAATAAATCTAATTCTTTGTCCTACTTGCCTTATGAAGTCCTAAATTTTTGATCGTGCTATACTTCCACATTGTTGATTGTTTTTTTTTGTTGCTACAGATGTTGCTTTTGAGCTGACCCATGAAGCTACCTACCGATATATTATTATAGATAAATTATGTAGATAGGTAGTAATTATAGATACAAATTTACTGTAAAAAGGGAAGCAAGTGGGCGTTATTTTCTTGTCAATGATATAGTAAAGCTTACATACATACGTGTGTCATGTGTCATGTCCAGGTTATTAAAATCTTCCCTCAACATGCTTCCATTCCCTTAATTAATCTATGGCGATGATCAGATTGTCAAATTAACGTGGGTATTAATGACAATAAATAAATAAAGTTCTCAACTAACAACATGAATTACCCATTATCGGGATGAACAACATATTTACGCATTATATTTGTCAATAATTAATTACTCTTGGTCATTGGTTGCATTCCACGGCCAAGCACGTAACAACCAATTAATTACAAATTGTAATTCAGGTAAAGGTAAAATTAGTAATAATATAATACATAAGTACTGTACAGAATAGAGATAATCATATAATCATTATTGTAAGATGCGTACTAGTTACTGATTACAAACCATATAATTATTCCATTTTATAATCATACACAAGACAATCATTTTAATTATTTTGAAAATTTTAAAATATTTCCTCCTCCAACGCATAATATTATATGAATAAGTATTTAGTTATACATGAAGTCGAAGAACTTGAAATTGAAAGACCAACATTTTTAAATGTCTTGTAATTTAATTACTATTAGTTCAATATAAAATATATTTTATTTTAATGCGGATCCTAGAGCTATGTATTAAAGTAGTAAGTTAGTAAGTACTTAATATTATTGTTGTAAATTACTTAATCATACCGATAACTCAAACCTGGCATATCATATACTAGAGCTATTATGTTTTAGTATACATTATTATACCTATAAATATTTTATTATATGATAATACATAATACTCTTTCATAACATTATTATTATTACAAAATTAATTCTGTAGGAATTCAGTAAGCATTCAACATCCATGCATATTCCCTTAGACATAATAATTATAAGTAGTAGGCATACAATGGCTGTTTACTTCTATAATTTTCATCGTAGTATTATTTAATACAACTAGGTTAGAAATACCAAAATGTATACACTACAGTCACCATGATCGATTAAGACCATTTATGACAAGGCAGAAACAACTTTACGACGCTGTACAAGCTTAATTCATACGATTTGAGAAAAATAAATCAGTGTTATTTTTAAATAAGCTTCATCCTGTCTAGCATGTTTAACATTTTAACTTTTATTGCTCATTGTAATTTCGTTTTTAGTTTCCATTTCGGTAATAGCAAAAGATTCTCTTGTTTACCATTCACACACAAATTTTTCAGGGTTCTGCCAATAGAATGACAATGATTAGAAGGCATACCATTGTTTTTCCCCAATCCGATATAAAATGAATCGACATTTTGTTAGCTAAATTCCTAATCTGGGCTTGGACGTTACAAAACTTAAAGTCTCTTGATTTTAGCGTGGTATAGCTATGAATGCTGGATTAGCAGAAGAATTAGACTAGATTAGCACCAACTTACATGCTAGTAAATATAAAGGGATAATCGTATACCCATAACCCTATGTAACTATAGCTGCTATAGCATAAGGAGGTTATATTATTGCTTTATTTTGAAAACTATAATGTAAGAACTTGAGGGAGGGAGAGACTTTTAAAAATCTAAGTCTTACATATCAAATACATACCAATTATGAATCATTTATATAGTCACTTACTGACTCAAATGACTTTGATGGAGGTCAAAATTTATGATATTTTGCCATTCAATAATTTAAAAAAGTTTTATGTGTGTCATACAAAATTTGTCAGTAGTATTAGTATTATACTGGAAGGGACAGCATGGTGAATAAAATAAAATAATCCCCGCATCACGGCAAATTAAATTCGTAAGTTCATTTCGACTGAACGTTATTCCGCTAGCTGCATCCTGCATAAAATATGCAAATTGGCTTTGTAATTGTACTAGAGAATACAATACGAAAGAATCACGATGTCTAGAATTTAGAACCTATTTAGTTGCTTTCAAAGACAGGTAGTCGTGTACACAAACAAATTTTGGTGGGTAATAATAATAACAGCACAACACGCACCACTAATTACAAAAAAGGTATGCCACTAGTGATTAAAAAATTCATCATAAAAGGTTAGATAAGCAACTAATCGAGCTTATAATGTACTATCCACATTCCGACACATGCTCGCTCATTTTCATGGCTGTAACAAAAAACCAAAACGAAACGGCTCTCCTTCATTGACGTACTACGAGTAGGTATAGTCACCTACTACACGTAACAGTTTGGTAGTTTCGTACTTTTAGTCTACTCTCATGCTGTGCTTGAAGATAAAAACACTTATTATTCTTTTCTTACCATCAAGTTATTTAGGTAACATTTCCATAATGCTTAAGTAACTGTGAGTTCAAGCTCGTAGAACTTACGTTCCCGTTTAATTGGCTGGTATTGATGACTTACTCAAAGCAGTTTAACGCATCTCTTAACTACCTAGTATAATAATTATGTTGGAGGAACACGTGAACGTTAACTCTAGAAATAGTAAATAGTTGACCGATTTCAACACTCTGCGATCAAGGGTGATAAATCAGAACTACTGTTTGCGTTTTGGCAAGCCACGAGTAATTCTTTTCGATAATGAAAAGCTGTGCAAGTGTATACATTATGATGTTAAAAATTTTCCATGTGTAACATCTTCTATAGGGTGGTATTACTTGCAACTCACATAATTCGAGAATTGTATTGCGTACTTCACTATTTAATTGATTTGCAGAGATGTAAAATTGAGAATTCGAAACTCAAAAAATGAGGGGTTAAAACCTGATTACTCGTTGTATAGCGTGGCGTCACTACAAGTACTGCAATGCATATATGTATAAGAAATTACTTACGGATTTTTATTTTTATATTGTATGCCATTCTATCAACTCGTACTTGCTCATCAGTAAGTACTCATCAAAGGGTATTTTCAGTGTGCAGTAAAAATGATACATCTGAGTGGATAAAATACTTGCAGATACAGAAATAATACTAATTATTAATACTAATGAGGCTAGCGTGTGAATTCAGAAATAATCCCTTCCCCACCAAACCCTGAACACACCGACTACAAGTTAAACGAAATCTCGATGAAGGTATTTGCTATGTGTACAGGAAATACCAAAGAATACAAATATTTTGATTAGGTACTAGTAGTGCGTATATAGGCATTATCTAATCGAAAGTTAATTTAGTTACTGATTATCGTTGTGTTGACCGCTAACGTCGATATTCTGATTACCTTTAATTTTGTTTATAATATTAATGTTATAACTAAAAAGTATCGATTCACCACATAAACATTTCGATTTTAATCATATAGATTCTTTTGGTAAATCTCTGAAAAAAGTACGGACACGCGGAAAGAGGAATTCGAAAACCGTTCACGAAATCGATACATTTTGAAAAGTGTGTATCAATTCATTTACATCACACAGTTTTCCTTCCGCTACAAAAATACTGATTGTCATCTCATGTTGCAATGCAATATTGTATTCTTCAATTATCCATACATACGTTCTTCGAGTTATCCTATATACGATTAGTATATATAGGTTATGTTAGGTTAGTTATAATATTAAGTACTTAAACTACATACTAATTATCAGTCGTATAACTTTAAAAGGCTAAAATGTGTTTTTACGTTCTTCGCAGAACATTTTTTGTTTCATTTTTTACACTCATCTTGCTAAAATTAAGTTGTACAGGGTTCAAAGGAAGAACATTAAAACGAAAAAGGTAAATAGAGTTGTTTATATTGGTTAGCTGTATGATAATTTACCTGAAATCTTTCAACTATAGAAAATACAAATAGGATGAAAACCAGTTTAGGTATACATGTTAAATACTAGATACATAGGTACATTATTCGTTTCATTCATCATTTAGATTCAGGCTTCAGTACACTGGTTATTGCAAAAAGAGTGCATGGACATGGTGTTTACGGTTTAACGGGCAGAAAATAGCAAACGTTCCTTTTCCGTATGATAGTTAATCATGTTTGTTTCATTCAGAAGCTCCATTTGCTGGATCTAACAAGTATTGAGAACAAGTAGGAATTTAAGAAACTGAGATAAACATCAAAATGATAAAACTAGTTACACAACAAAGTTTCATTGTCATAAATTTGTAATAGCGAAAGAATACAAGATGAAAAGAGCGGTGCAATGCGAGTTATAATTAATGAGGACTACAAACTACTAGTCACAATAAAGGATTATATACATGGAGTATGATTACTCATGTTAGTAGTTCAAGATGTACAAGACACAACAATTCCATCAGGTTAATGCGAAAATTGTATGTTAAACTGTAAATTCAAGGCGTACAGTTCGTACTAAATAAATTCCAAATGAATGGAAATTAGCAGAGAGAAGCACTTCTTTACGATTAGATAAAGCCTTGTAGAACACAAATTTAACGACCAAAAGCAATTGTATGAATGTATACATACACAACACTAGCACACGAAAAACCTGTTGTTGGAATACCAACGATATTGATTTAAGTAATATTTCTATGTTACACTCCCTGTGTTTCCCAATAATACCGATCGACATATTTGCACTAAGATTAAAAGCCATAGCTTATACTTATGAAGAAGGCCTTGTTAAATGCATTAGTAGTATGTTTGTATTAAAATTTACTTCATTGGCCGAACCGTTACATACGGACTTTGTAAAAGGGTCGGCTTGTTTTCCATTACACGAACAATTAGGTTGTCTATATAATCCTCCATATCGTTCAATTTCTGCTTTTGAAAATCCACAGTTGATTGCAAGCTCAAAACCAATTCAATCAAATCCTGTAAAGAAATATAGGTGAGTAATGTAAGTTATTTCCGTCATGTGACAACCGTGTCTTGCAAATTGAGTAAGTATATTCACCTAATATGTACTTAACCTAATGAACAACATACTACACTGCCTTACCTCTCGAGTTTTTCCATCGAATCGGCGCATAGACTCTCGAGGAATACGGATTTCCTGATGATTATCTTTGTGTCGTATTGGGGTCGTTATACCAACTGGAGTCCCTTTAGTGTTAGAAGATTCCTCTGGCTCTTCTGTTACAAACAGAAGTACATAAACAAAAATTTGCGTGCAAAATAGTGTAGTTATGCAAAGTCAGTATTATATATTACAGTTGGAAACTCACTAGATTTTTGAGGTGTAAAAATTGATGCAAAAGTTTCTTTAGCTCCATGTTTCGACTTATCTTTGTCCTTTTCTTTCAATTTTTCCTTCTCTTTTTCCTTAGTTTTTTCCTTTTCTTTCTCTTTTTCCTTATGCTTTTTTTCTTCTGGAGGATGCGGAGTGTTTTTAACAACTTCTTCTGCTGGGAGCTCTTTGACAGGTTTTATTTCTTCTTTGACTTCCTGAATATGTCTGGGTTTTGGCACAGGTTCTTTATCTTTAAAAACTGAACTTGCAGCGAACAAAAGTGCTTTGACTCCATCCCCATTCACCTAGAAATAAAATCATAAACGTAAATATGCAAAACCGTTGCACAATTTTTGTTTCAAGGATGTAATGTAAGCATTCAGTAAAATGTTTACCTCCGGCTTTGGAGTAGGGGGTGACGGTTCTTCTACTTTAGCTTTAGTTGATACCTCTGGTTCCTCGATAACTCTATGGTTAACAGTTGGAGAGGTGCTAACTTCATCTTGAGACTGAAGTTCTAAAATTTTAGATTCAATTTCAATTTTGTTGAGCCGAAACAAAAACACAAAAAACTTATACAGAATGAAATCATTGTGTTTGTCAACTTACTGTTATTCGTTAAATTGTTTTGTTTTCCGAACAATTTGGCATCCCATTCGTCAATAGGAGGAGCACTCCATCGGTTGTTCTCATTGGCAGTGCTTATTGTTGGAGTTCTTGGAGGCTTTCCTGGTGGTGGTGTGTTATAATTTCTACGGAGAAATTCTCCACCTCCAAGGTTTTCAAGGGATCCATCCTTAGGCGTAGACAAGGCAACTTGTGAAACGCTTAGTGAACTATGGCTACTTTTATGAGATAGCTCATCAAACTACAAAAATTTACAATTATTTTGAAATTACAGTTCAACCAGGACGCTAATTAGGGCTACCAATGATAATCCAAGATCAACTATGAAAGTAAAAGCTTACTCGAAATTCGTCTTCATCATCACTGACAACTCCAGGATCTGCGTCCCCCTGTGTCTGCTTTACTCCTGAGTATACTTGCTGTTCTGGTATTGTTCCAAACGGATCTTCTTTTGGTTTCTTCTTTCCCCTGCCAGGTAAAGTAGAAACCTTGCTTCCGACAGCTTTGGCTAAATTCTTAAGGCCTCCTTTTTTCTCTTTTCCTCTTAAACTTAGTAAGCTGCCACCTAAATGTTTTCAGGAAGAAATAAATATGTTCAAAGTACTTCAAAAACATCTAAGCAAAAATAATAAGCCTGTATAAGTACTTAGTTATTTCAGTAAGCTGTGCCAAAAAACAATTAGGCATGTATATTACTCGTAGGGACCACCGACTTACCGACTGAGGAGGCCATACTAGAAAGCTGTGTAAAGGATGATCGTAATCCATCTTTTTTGCTAAGATCACTCAGACTACCTGCTCCAGCACCACCGGAACGAACTGTAAAACCTATTCTGACTTCTAAGTCACCTCTCTCTTTCTTCTTTTCCTTTCCAGGTTTGCTTTTCAGAGTATACCATTTATTTTTCGGTTTTTCATAGACGTCGAAATCTGAGAGAGGGATTGATACTAGTCCAAGAAATTCGTCTCCGATAAAATTACGATGAAGTGCTGTCAGAACCACTTCAGCCTTGTTTCCTTGTTTTGGAATGGGTCTACAAAACAACATTAATAGTTTTAGGGCAAGTTAATTCGTAATACTATATTTAAAATAATCATAATCATCCTTTATTACTGATATTTAAACTTGCGAATCGACAATGTGGGAAGAACTTAATGGGGGAAAAACTTGAACAAATTAATGTTATTTATCCTGTAAATTCCTAACTTAGGGAAATGCAAGGCTACTCAAATTATTTTCTGGCTTCAGGGATATAAATTGTTTTTTTAGGTATTAAAAATATAGGAAATATATCGACACGATTATGTAGCCTATCGAGAAACAGGAGCATTGTTCCAATTTTCTGCTTTAAAATTTTTTGTTACAGGCTCCAGACTTCAGGTTATTTCACTACTATTCTCAGGTAATGGAAATAATTAAGTATTACGAGGAAAATAAAACCAGTATATCAATAAAACTAAATCTTACAATTCACACTCTTCGTGCCATTCAACGGGATCCGTTGCCCTTTCCTTGACAGAGGTTTGATACTTTTCTTTACCCAGTCCGATAGTAACAAATATGTCATTGGTTCCTGTAATAAAGATTTTAGTTAGTTTTATCACTCCTTTTTATTATGACTGGTGAGCCAAGAGACACGCCAAAGATTACGTGTTATCACTTTCACTATAGTTAGGATTTGCGGTTTATTGATTGACGGATTATTGTAGTTCGACTTGTGACTGCACAATGCGGCTATGTACGTTTATAGTGGCAATACCGGAATACATTAATTAGACCAGCATCAATAACAAATAATAACCGTATAGCTACAAGGCAATTAACCTCTGGTTCGATTCACTCATAAAAATCAAATACGAAATCTAACGCGACATAAGATGTTATCAATTTACTTGCCAGTTATTGATAACCACGAACACGAACAAAACACTGTAAGTACAAAAGTTTGACTTTTTGCAATAAAAAAACAGAATAATAATAATAATACATACAATCATTCATACTTTCATACTATATGAAAAGTGTCTACGTAATACTCGATTTTTCACAATATTTTAAACATTGCCAAATAAATTAGATTATGCATTGAGCATTATAGTATTACATAAGTTACTTAAAATTCTACCCTAAAAATAAGTAAAAATTAACCACAAAGACAAAATGATATGTTTGACTCACCATTTTTGCCCTTGTACAGCAGTCCTTTAGCTCTTTGAACTGTAATTGTAAAAATGTATATTTATTCATTATTACGTAATTATTCATTTATTCGAGGGTTGTAGTTAGATATCAATTATGTATTAAAAAAAGATAAAATACGGATAACGCATCAACTCATTAAATCAAATAAAACTGTAACAACTTGGAATATCTGATACAATTATTACATCTATTAATTTATACACTTACTTAGGCACAATGTTTGGAAAGTTGAAACATAATATTATTGCAACAGAATGACTGAATAAATATCACTAACCTGTAACTTGAACATGAGTTGGAGTCCACATTTTGGCTTGCAAAATAAATTAAATGACTTCAAATTAAATGTAAATAGATTAAAATATCAATTGTAAAGCGTAGGGTATTTTAATTCCAGCGATGGCTCATGCTTAATACTTTAGAAATCCAAATTGGCACTGAAACAATATATATACTCCGTCTTCCGCGGTCAAACAAAATAGTGACCAATACAATCTGTAATAAATCGGAACAATAGAAGTAATTGATTAGGATCACGGATGTCCATTCATAATAATGAAAGGCCCAATTATAACTACGGCATATTCAGCGTAAATAAAAGTACTTCCGCACTAATTGTTATTAGAATGGAGTAAATTAAAACATTTCTACACTGTCTATACTCTGATGTGAAAACATCAACATTCAACAATACATATAATTATTTGATACACATTCTTGCAACAATTAATACGCTTTTTATTATTTTCCTCCGTACACAAATTCCATAACTAGGAGTCACATCAACTTAATAGTGTACACCATAAAAAGCACATTGTAGAATTTAAATATAATTACAATAATTATTGCACTTAATTTGCCTCTGCTTTAGGGATGGTCTAAACGCGTTAACTTGAATATAGATAAACAGAGTCAACAGTACAAGAAAAATATTTTATTTAGTCTTGTAAGCAATTGAAATAAACAAGTTCTAGTAAAAAATAATGAGGTATAATATATCTATATAACATTACCCTTTAAAAGGGTAATTTATAAACAAAAAATTGTGGTCTAAAACTGTGAACAACTTACGCCATATATATACATACCTAGGTAATTATAATATCTTACCTAGGTCCATACATATGTGTACATTCACTGCACATCTGCACACAATTATTTACAACTAATTTTTCCAAGAAAGACACAAGATAGACACGCTAGATCTTATTACAGTCCCAGAGACAGAGTCTACTAAAATAAATGATATTATGTGTGTGTGTTCTGCATTCTGTATGAACTTACAATTTTTTTTTTCTTCAGTCGTCACCAATTAGTACCAGCACCAATTTACGTGTGAACTTTGATTGAAAAATTGTGAACTGACGAGAATACACATATACAAAACGACGACAAATTCAAGTAGTATTATAATAGCGAAACTGATGACGAATGATGGCGAGTGTTAAAATCACAAACAAAAGATGACACACAACGATACAAGTGCAGTATATAATAAATTTAATATACAACTGATCACAAAAATACGTGGTTAGCACAGCACAGGTACGAATTAAAAAGATTACAGTATCAGGGGGACTCACGTCACACATACATTATTATTACGAGAGTGAGCACTTATTATGAATACTAAATTCCAATATGATGATGTTCAAGACGAATACACGTAAGTAATTCGAATATATTCCAAATAACTTTTGACACAACGGAATCACACAATTTTTATTTACAAACTTGGAACTACCATTAATATTAGAATAATGTTCGACAACCACAAAACTTGACTCGCGTTCACTCTCTCGTACAAATGATAAATAGTGAATAGTAAATCATCTACTGAGCTTTGAGTTTCGAAAGAGAATGAGTAATAAATAATACAGTCAAACTCAAAAGTGAAAGATTGATGGAAATTGGAAATATTACTAAAATCTACAATACAAATTCCACTGACTTTTTAACTTTACCAATCTGAAATAAATACTAAAATAATATGAATTATGACGTCTCAGCCACGGAACGGAGCCTTTCTACATTCTAAATCACTCCTCTCTCCCATAAGTACTACACAAAGTTCAAAAGTATAATATTATGTTCAAAATATTCAAATTGAAAGTCACTGATCGTGAGCCACACTAGGTAGTCAGAGATTTAGCCGATACCTAAAAAATATCTGCTGCTGCTGCTCACTAGTCAGTACGCTCAGGATACAAATTCGTCGTTCGTAGCACAATACACACACACACACACAGTCGAGATGGATATGAAATACCCAAGACCCAAAATATTAAGCTCCAAACTCTATGATTCTTCTGCAGGCA
>JAQFZE010004578.1:0-11108 GCA_034695245.1 Dicyrtomina saundersi | reverse complement strand
GGTGATCATTTAGAAATTGAAACTGATACTGATAATTGGGATTCACTGGACTAGGGTGAGCAGACTCAGAATTTGAAAGGTGCATAATTTCTGGATTTTAAACGTGGAAATTGCATTCTAGGTTAAGAACATTAATTGAAACCTGAAGAAATTTTAAAGAACTAGGGTGACCATACTTCAAAGTTGCTTACCTGATCAAAAATTTTAAATTTACTGAATTTAAAATCGAAACAATGAGTATTTATGACCGTGAAAGACAATTTAAAGAACGAGAAGGACTTTTACTGCTAAAGCAAGTCAAAATTGAGAAAAAACCTGGTTTTAAAAATCAAGAAGAATTTTTGACAGATACAAGGCGTAAAGCTAACCTTGTAGCTTCTCATGAAGAGACACCTGCGATACCTACTGACATGACCCCACGAAAAATAGTAGAAAAATATTTGACTGTGTACGAATATTTTGGGGTGAAGAAAGATTGTGAGAAATTAAACATGATACAATTTGAAGATAGAAAAATTTCAAATTCTGAAACTAAAAATTATTTTAACAATGATATTACCACTGAAGAAACTGAAGAAAAGTCTGGTCAACCTATAGATAATGATTTTAATTGTAAAAAATCAAATATGATTTTTCAAGAATATGGCAAACCTAGTGTCAACTATGATTTAGAAGATAAATCAATTCCAACTACTGACACTACATTGACATCTTCTAATAAATTTGAAACTATTTAAGACGGAAATAAGAAATATACAAAAACTGAAAACCAAGACGAAACTTTAAATGATTTTGAAAATGCAGAAGGTTTGTATCCATCATGTCCTTCTGTCCAAATGAAAGTTGAGCAATTTGATAGGCATCAAGGGATGATACCTCAAACGATCCTGAAAATGAGCTGTTGGCTGAATGAAGAAAAAGAAAGAATTGAAAATTACTATTTCTTTTGACCGAAACACCAACCGCTGAAGTCGGTTAGAGTAAAAATAAAAGATTTGAATCCGATATTTAATGAATGGCTGCTTCTTGTGTTAAGCAACTTTCTTGCTATCGATGTTATTGCTATCAGAGATGTACTACTTTCTTGGCTACTGATGGCTATCGAAAAGAATCTGTACTGTTCGTGGAAATTTAGAAAGAAAACCCTAATATGCAAAACAATCAAGGAAAATGATATACAGCTAAAGGAATGGAACTATACTGATGATGTATATACATCATGGGGTGAAGGATGTCGCTGATCGCCATGGCTGTATTTTACAAGAGAATCTGACTAATACTAATATTATTTTCAAATTATAAATCAACAATAATTCTGAATAATAAGCTGTACAGTGACTACTGTACAGCTGAACTACTGAATAATGAATATGATTTAATCGCGAATTAGACTCCGTACTAATAAGACGGTGGCTTCCAAATCATGAAAATAACACTGAAAACTGATATTCAATACTGATAATTACCGATATTCTACATGTTTGAGTATATTATTGTTAATAAAGTCCATATTGTATTAATATTATAATCTAAGGCCAAAAGAAGAAGAAAAAGATATTATTTTATTATTTATTTTACTGTGCCGGTGCTAGTCCACAGCAGATATTTTCTACGTTATCGACCCTTTTTGTCGGTAACAGGGCCTGTTATTTAAAATGTACCGAAAGTATTTATAATTTTTGTGACAACTAGATACATATGGATGAGCTGCAGTGCAAAATTTGGGAAGAATTGATAAGACCGTTTGCGTGCCAAAAAATTGTATGTGAAAAAGATCGGCTGCTCTCTGTGCCCAGATTTGAACATCCGCCCTAGTGCGCAAAATTAAAATATATAAAATATGCATTCCTACTTAATTCATTCGATATGATAATGCAATGCACATAAACATGTTTTCTTTCACATTTTAAGATTTGTTGAGACTTCCTTACACAATAATTAAAACTATATGTCAAGGTTAAATTCTGGTTTTTGGGTGACGTAAGTACCTGTCTTTAACCGTATGCCAGTGTAGGTTATTGTTTTAGTTCACATCAATTCTCATGCATCTTTATTGTACTTCATCGCTACGCACTGCATGATGTTACCCCATTGACATTCCATGTGTGCCATAGATTTGTACGACGCGTTGTTGTAGCGATATGCACACATATGCATGCTTAAATGCAGACCTTTATTGTATTGCCTTTATTTACAACATAAGGGTCGTCCATAAATGATTCTTTTATTTGAGTGGGTAGGTAGCAAGAAGCCTGTTTAATTCTATTACCATCTAAAAAGCAGAATTTTGCAGTGCGTAAAAGTACATAGTTAACCCCCACACATAGTGATGAATAACATCTTTTATGGATGATTGCTGACTTACAAGTAGGCGGAAAAGTTAAAATTCCCAAAATACTAACAGTAGCAACATGGTTGTGTCTCTTGCTGTTTCAACCTTTTTACTTAAAAGTTATTAATTCTACAAGTATTGTAAACTACAACTAAATAATCTATACTTGTGTAAGCATAGCAACTGAGGTAAAAGTAGGTAATACTTTCCTACAGAACTTCAAGTCATGAACCCGGACACAAGGGACAGGTAAGGCAATTCTTGTGTTTAGTATTTAGAATATTCCTAATCACGCATAACAGAATTGATCATTTTTCTTTAAACGTGTGACAGAGAATGGAGATAAAGGAAATGTAGGCAACATGCAGCAGCTAATTGGAAGTTGATTGTGCCGCAATAGTAATTAACATTTAATGGAGATGTCTGCAAGTCACATAACGTTGTTAATCTGTAGCAAACAGCATTTTGCGCGCACTAGGGATTGTATTGCATCAAATAATAGTGTAAAAGTAAGTAAAGTCCATTGTTCATCAGGTTTAAGAGTGACGGTTTTATTCCTTTGTACGTGTTTTAAACATTTATTGTTATAAAGTATAATTAGTTATTGCGCTTGCTTTTTTGTTTCTTGGTCTTATTAGCATTTAATTATGTTGCCTTTAAAAAAACAAGTCTGTGTAGTATGCATATTCATTTATTAATCTGTATGCCTATGTTTTAACAGTTACAATCTAAATGCTAATGCTGTGCTAAAATATGCGAGTAATTCTTAATTAGATGCGCCCAGCTGATAGAATTTTATTCTTCCGCCATAAGCTTTATTTATCTACTAAAACATGCAAAATGCTTAAGTTAGTAATAGCGTTATTAAATGGCAACTTCTATTTATTATTCTGTCATTATTCTTGTTCGGCTGTAGGCCCCCTTGCATTAAGTGCAACAAGCAACGACTTGGTCCGAAAGACAGACACAAAGTAATTCCACAAGCATTCTTCTATGCACGAGTAATTGCTGAAAGACCATGCAACCTCGAAGTGCTTAATTGGATTTGTTCACGATGCCGCCAGCGTTATAAAAATAACGACCGTCCATCAACCAGAAAACCATTTTTAGAACCTGGTGGTGTCATTGATGTTCTTAAAGTCGGCACTTATTCGTCCAGATGCATTGCTTGCAAGAAAACAGATCAACAAAGACTAAAAATTCCGCAGCAAGCCAGAAAGCAAGCATTTGAGTTATTGAACCTCTCAATTCCAGACAAAGCCAAAACTTGCAATCGCTGCATCGTTAATCACTTGTGGACAGATGAAGCATTGGAGTATTTAAAGAAACTGCGTCCTGGTAGAGTCACACCAGCAACATTCAAAGCAGATTGCAAGAAAGTCTATGAAGCTCCTACTTTCAAAGGACGACTTAATTTTAGCAAAGAAAACCCGCTGCGAACCTCCAAGTATTGCAAGCTTTATTTAGGACTCTATGCTCTTGAATTTGACACCTTGTTTGATAAAACAAAATCATTCATTACAGGCCAAGACGACGATGCTAAACGTAGAAATCTGGCGATCTTCCTCAATAAAATGCGGTTGAATAACCCGAATACCGTGATTGGTCTTGACTTTGGACTACATCCAATTACTGTGGGAAATATCATCGATTCGGTTTCTGAAAGTCTTTTAAGAAACTACGTCCCAAAATACATAGGATTTCAACATATGTCGTTCGCTGAATTCAAACGTGATCATTCTCTTACTCTTTCAGATCGTTTGTTTAACGTTCAAGATGATGAAGTAGTTGTCATTGCAGACGCTACTTATCTTTACTTTGAGAAATCTGCAAATCAAAAGACACAAAAATCTACTTTTAATCTTAATAAAAAGGAAAATCTTGTTAAGCCAACGACGCTATGCTCACCCGACGGATACTTTCTAGCAGTAGGACCATGTTTCATGACAGACTTTGCAAATAACGACGCCTCAATTCTCAACTCAATGCTTCTAAATCCTGCCGGAATCCGACACTTTGCTGGTGGCAAAAAAATAAAGTTCATTCTCGATCGAGGTTATCGTGATTCTGGAGAAGACGTCGGAAATCTAGGTTGGGATATACGAATGCCCTCATTTCGACCAGCGGGAAGAGGTCAACATACTGCACTAGAATTAAACTTGACACGAGCTGTCACAAAAATTAGGTGGGTTGTCGAAGCAGCACATGGGCGGATTAAAAAGGTTTTCAGAATATTTCGAGGACAAAATCCAAATACCATAATGAACAAGATTGATAAGTACTGGCAGATCTGCTGCGCAATATCAAACGACTACTTTTGTCTGCTAAAGGAAGAAGACCCCGTTTCACAAAACGAGTTAGCAGACAAAATGCTAAATCGAATGTCTATGGAGAATGAACTTCAGAGCTTTTTGCAAGAACATGGCCTGATCAAAACTGTGAAACACTTTGAACCTGGAACCACTGATTTGTCTGAATTTCCACATGTAACGGTAAAGGACATAGAACAGTTGGCATTTGGCGTGTATCAGCGAAAGCTTGCGCCCAGCTATGCAGCCAAAAAAATGGAGGAAGATGGTTTTAAGTACCATCAGCTCAAACATCGGGCATCTGTATATACCCATCGAAATATCATCCGAGTTGAAATGAATTCAAGACACAAAACTTCAACTAAGCATCGTGTTTTTATCGAATTTAATCCCAATACGGTAGGCTATGCAGGTATTCTTGGGTATTACTGTTCGTGTCTTTGTGGTGCTCGAACAGTGGGAACATGCTGTCATGTAGCAGCTGTAATTTACTTCTTTGGTTACGGTCGCCACTTAGAAGTTCTTCCATATCCTGCCAAGGAAATCGGGTCAACCATTCTAGATGCCAGAAATGCTACTTACCCAGATTTTGAAGTCGAACTTGAGCTAGAAGGGGCTTCTGATTTGGAGTCAGATGATGAGAATTAGGTGAAAGATACGTGGTTATTAAAACATTTGGATTTAAACAGACGTAGGACTTACAGTTAACTCGCCGAATCTTAAATTAATGTATACTTGTTTACTTGTATTTGAATCGTGAAACCTTATACATAATGGCTATTAATCTAACGGTTTTTGAATATAAATCATAGTTGTATTAGTTATTAATTAATTGATCCTATTAATATTTAAAATATTTGTAGAATCAAACCCACATTTTAACGTATTATACACACATTATTATCTACTTTTACTGCTTTATATTTTATAACTTACTAACGAGATGCGACCTCCAAAGCGTGCTTTTTTGAAATCATTAATTGTACATTTTTTAACGTTTATTTTGTTTGTATAGCAACGTCTAATCGAGCAGAATCTATTACAAATTAGTTTTACTTTAAGGAACCTTTGCAGAGAATGCTAAGAGATAAAGATAAACCATTTGTCCTTATACAACGTCTTTATTATTGCAATCTTTACAATCGTGAAATGTTCAAAAATTCAGTTTAGCGCTATAGCAGCCACAATAGTCTTCATGTTTTTTAAATTGTGTTTATGTGTTTAAAACGTGCTTCAAATTGTGATTAATTAAACATTTATTGTAAAAATCCGCTTATAATCCTGTTCAATCGTGTTTTCTTGTGACAAGTGGTTATGCGTTCGACGTTACAATACTGCCAAGGGAAGCGGTCCGCTGCCGTTACCAAAACCCCTTTGCAGCAAGGTATTGTAAACGAGACGCCGGCAGTGGGAAGTTTATTCTCCGTGAAAGACCTAAAACATTTTTGTGTACAATTGTTGTTTTTTATCATACTATTTTGCATATTATTTCAACCATACTAGATTACATATATTAAAAAGTCATAGCATGCATAGTTTTTTATATCTTTTGCGCATTTAATCAAGTACACCATATAAATCAAAACATTTATTGAAACTTACTAATCAACTAACAAGTAACGGAGACCGGGGTTTTGATTTGCATAAGGTGGGTTTAGGGTTTAGGAGTGGGCTTCGAGGGGCTTCTTATTGACCACGTTGATATCATTCTTAGTTTGAGTGAGTTGATTTGAGTATTTCTCGATTATTTGGTTTTACAAGTATAAATTAAAATAAATACAATTTTGTTCTTAAAAGCAATTAAAAGCTACCATCTCTCTAATAGTGTATCAGTGTGGTCATTGCAGCCTGTGAGAGAGTGGTAGTCTTCCTGGTCTCCTACAGGTTACTATTCCCTCACAACAACCTCACGCGTGAGGTTGGGGCTTTTTGATTTTTGTTTCAGGGTTGCAGAAGACTCCTGGATGGTGTTTGCAGATTCCGATATTTTCAACACTGAAATATTGTCTAATGTATTTGTATGAAATGCACTCGCTGGTTGCTAAGATGCAGACAAGATCACATAGTACACTTAAACCAGCATGAACAGAATTTTAAGGTAAAATATTTTTACTTATTTTTGCACATTGAGCTAATTGTATTTGTATATTTTTTAATATATTACTTTTTTTATTTACAATATTAAAACCAAATTGCAATGAATTAAACCAAGAGTATTCATTTTTTGATGTGCGGTGCAACATTGCAAACAAATATAAATGGTTGGCAATATGCTTAGGTGTGTTTTGTATTGTGTTAGTGCCAGGTAACGATACAAAAACTTATATATAGCCTCAAAATGATTGAAAGCTTAACACTAAGCATGTCCTTGTAATCTTGTAAACAAAACGCCGGCAATAGATAGTAAACTCTTTGCGAAAGACTTTAAACTTTTTTATTGTACAATTGTTGTTCTTAAATCAGTTAGTAATGCATTTCATTTATTGAATAAATAATACAAAAAACTGAGTTTAGAAATATTGGCATACATATTTTTATAACTGTCGCGCATTTAATTAAGAACACCATACAAATCAAAACATTTATTGAAACTTACTCATCAACTAAAAAGTTACGGAGACCGGGGTTTTGATTTGCATGGGGTGGGTTTAGGGTTTAGGAGTGGGCTTTGAGGGGTTCCTTAATGACCACGTTGATATCATTCTTAGTTCGAGTGAATTTATTTGAGTATTTCTCGATTATTTGGTTTTACAACTATGAATTAAAATGAATACAATTCAGTTCTTAAAAGCAATTAAAAGCTACCATCTCACTAATAGTGTATCAATGTGGTCATTGCAGCCTGTGAGGGAGTGGTAATCTTCCCGGTCTCCTACAGGTTACCATTCCCTCACAACAACCTCACGCGTGAGGTTGGGGCTTTTTGTTTTTTGTTTCAGGGTTGCAGAGGACTCCGTGGTGGTGTTTGCAGATTCCGCTATTTCCAACACTGGCATAATGTAATTGTATGAAATGCGCTTGCTGGTTAACAAGATACAGACATGATCACATAGTAAACTGGACCCTGCATGAACGGAATTTTAAGGTAAAATGTTTCTACTTATCTTTGCACGTTGAGCTATTTGTAATTTGCAAATCTTTTAATATAGTATTACTTTTATTTACAATGATATAACTCCAATGCAAATAATAACACTTAAAATATAGTTTCTCAGCTGTGTGGTGCGACATCGGAAACAAACATTAATGGCGTGAATATCACCTCAATGCTGCCGCCGCCCGTAATTGCCTGGTTTGCTAGCAAATCTGTCTCATTCAAAAACCGTACTGTTTTAAAGGTGCCGTGAGTGATTTAGGTAAGGCTGATAAACTCTTTGTGTCTGACTTGCAAGCTACGCCGGTTGCATAATTTTTGATTTTAAGGAATGTGAGAGCTCAATTGCTGATAGAGTTTACAAGCAGGGATGTAGTCTCTGTTGTAACTTGGTAGGGTGAGGTTCCGATGTACTTTGCTTCTGTGTATATGCCAAGTGAAGCAACTGATCCTCCCGAGGATCTCGTGCGCAAGCTAGTTGACTACTGCCAGGTCAATAAACTGCCCCTTATCATAAGTGCTGATGCCAATGCACATAACCTGGTATAGGGTAGCACCGACACTATCGCAGAGGTGAGGTACTGTTCGACTACGTTATGTCTACTTATGTTTTGGTAGTAAATCAGAGTAGTGCTCCTACGTTTGTTTTAGCTAACAAGAGTGAGGTAATTGACATCACAATGGCTAATAGATTGGCTGAGTCATGGATAGACGGATGGGCTGTGTCAGATAAGGAATCGGGGCCTGATTACTTGTACATTTGTTCCCGCGTCTCCGTTGGCCTGCCAGTGGCTGTTCGTTGTCGAAACATTAAGAAAGTGGATTGAAGCAGATACTCTGCTTGTTTAAGGGAAAGAGTTCACATGGTTTCTGATGGGCAGCTGCGCAGTGTTAAAGATGTTAATGCCGAGCCGGCTGCCATTAGCGAGGCCATTATGAATTCCCTTGATGACGTATGTTCTTTAAGGACATATAGACAAAGGGACAGGGTGGCGTCGTGGTGGACAAATGAGCTCACAGCTCTTTGAATGGGTGCAACCACCTTCTTTAAGAGATTGGGTTGTCAGGGACGTGACCCTGTCATTTAAAAGGATTATAAGGAAGGTCACAATGTTTATTTTATTGCTGTTTTATGTGCAAACCAAAGGTTATGGACCGAATTTTGTGGTCGCGTAAGTAAGTATAAAGATGCTGTAAAGTGTCTTAGGAGCCTAGAGGGGAATGTGACGAGAATACAGGGTCAATTCATGATGCTGTGACGGATCGGCCTACTACGTCAATGAATGAGACTCTAGATGTCCTTCTTTGGCATCACTTTCCTGGGCTGAATAGTGGGGAGCGGCCTATTATGGAGCATTGTATGCGTTCCCTGAAATTCCATGGATGCTCAGAGATCGCACTGAGAGGATAGTGCAGAATTCTGTTTGGAGTTTTAGTCTATACAAGTCTGCGAGCGCTGATGGTATTCAACCTGTGCTATTGCAGAGGAGCATACCGGTGATTTTGGGGCGGTTGGTTGCTCTCTATCAGGCTTGCCTGGTATTAAGCACCGTACCGCTGTGCTTGAGGGTGGCTAGGGTAGTATTTCTACCTCAACCGGGTAATGGAGACTACTATAAGGCCTCTTTGAGGAGGCCCATACAGCTAGCTCCTGTTTTGTTGAAGGTCCTGGAAAGACTGGTGGACGGGCACATCGTGACACCGGAGTTGGTGGGCAGACTCAGGGATAATCATCAGTTTGCGTACTTGAGGGGTCTTTCCACGGATGCGGCTATTCATAGAATAGTAGCGTATGTGGAAAGGGCCTTTGAGTCGGGACTGATGGTTCTGGGTGCCTTTTACTGACATTGACGAGGCCTTTAGCAATGTATTATTCAGTGCTAAAACTTCAGCATAGGATAGGTTTGGTATTTGATCTTTGTTGAATAGGTGGATCGACTTTAGTCTTAGACATAGGCGGGTGGTGTCTAAGATTAGTAGTTGTTCAAGGGAACGGAGGGTTGAGAGAGAGTGTCCGCAAGGTGGAGTCATTTCACCCCTTTTGTAAAACTCAGTTATAGATGGTCTTTTGACTATTCTTAGTCAAAGGGCTTCGTCTACTCTGTCACAGGGGTATGCCGATGACACATGGGTGATTCAAAGCGGCAAAGTGCTCTGCACACTCACAAATCGGGTCACTTGATGTCTAGATATTATCGGTGACTGGTGTGTAAGGGTGGATTTAACCTTTATGCTGAGAAGACTGAGTTGATTCTGTTTACTAGGAACACCAGGCTTTGTCCTGCTTCTGTTAGGTACAGGGGAGTGAGCCTGGAGATCCGGTGGACAGTTAGGTACTTAGGCGTTGTACTGGACAAGCACTTGACCTGGATGCAACACTGCAAGTCAGTGGAGAGCAGGTCGCAGGTGACCTTGGCTAGATGCAAACGCATGGATGGGGTCTATCACCCACCGTGGCTGGATGGACTTATACTGCCCTTTTCCGTCCAGTGATGGAGTATGGAGTTGTGGCTTGGGTTCCTGCACTGGGAAAAAGCTCGTATGTTAGTTTGTTAGGTAATGTACAGCATCAAGCGTGCCTTATGATTGCGGGTGGGCTGCGATTGACGCCTAGGGCGGCGATAGAGTGTCTTATTGGCGTTACGCCTCTAGACATTTGACGTAAGGCGGTGGCTGTTAGGTCTATGCATAGGCTGAAAACGAGGGATTTGTGGACAAAAAATCCTTGATTTGGGGGCTCAACCAGCCATACTGTGATTTGTGAGAGGTGGGGCTCCTTTGTTCCCATTCTTCAGATGCCAGTGGACTGGATGTAAAGAGCTTGGACAATCGGAGGTTCAAAGTTGAACTTAGGTCGCGGGTAGATTGTGCTTGTGATCTATTTTTTCTGGAGGGTAGGATGGTTTGCTTCACTGATGGCTCACGTGGTGGTGATAATGCTGGCTGTGGAGTTGTGATTGAGGACAGAAACCAGGGAGTAACTCTTACGGCTTCGTCTGTGTATCTTGGTGCTGATGCTTCTGTATTATAATGTGAGATCTTTGGTATCTCTTTGGCGTCCCATTGGCTGCTTGAGAATGGCACTGAGGATTCCCCGGTTAGAGTATGCAGTGATAGTTAGAGTTCTTTGCGAGCACTGTCCAGGCCTTACACTATCTCGAGTGTCGTGTGGGACTGTCACACTAACCTCAACAGACTTGCTGAGAGGGGTTGTGAGGTTGTTAGTATGAATCCCTGCGCACTCGGGTTTCAGGGGTAATGAGGAGGCGGATAGGCTGGCGAAGGCTTCGTATGATCGGAGTTGCAGTACGCAGTTTGGTAATAGACCAATTGTTCCAGTTCCACTCTCCGCTGTTCACTGCGCAATTGCGCA
>JAQFZE010004577.1:0-11112 GCA_034695245.1 Dicyrtomina saundersi | reverse complement strand
GGAAACCCTCGAAAAAATACGAGTAACAGAAAAGCAATTGCATGTTGTACCCTTGAAGACCATAAATAACCTACCACTACTTGTGTGATAAGTCCCCTTAAAAGTTATAAATAACCGTCCCCCCCTAACATTTATAATTTGCCCGCTCAAAACCCATAAATAAACTCCTCACCAACATGCCTAATTAGTCCACTTCAAACCCACAAATAACCCGCCAGCATAAATGTTTAGTTTGTAACATTAGTGACCATAAATAACCTGCTACGACAATAAGTTTAACTTTTCCTTACAAATTGGTAACTACCCGAACGTCACGAACCAAAATTACTGCAAAAAATATAGAAATGTTCAGCAAATACAAAATTTACGAGTAAGCTGTCAAGGCGGGTAACTAATTGCAAAAAAATTAATGTATTAGTTTAAAGTAGTCACTTGCCTCTTGGTTACCCGCTTCGACAGCTTACTCGTAAATTTTGTATTTGCTGAACATTTCTATATTTTTTGCAGTAATTTTGGTTCGTGCTGTTGGGGTAGTTACCGATTTGTAAGGAAAAGTTAAACTTATTGTCGTAGCAGGTTATTTATGGTCACTAATGTTACAAGCTAAACATTTATGCTGGCAGGTTATTTGTGGATTTGTTTGCATGTTGGTGAGGAGGTTATTTATGGGTTTTGAGCGGGCAAATTATAAACGTTAGGGGGGGACGGTTATTTATAACTTTTAAGGGGACTTATCACACAAGTAGTGGTAGGTTATTTATGGTCTTAAAGGGTACAACATGCAATTGCTTTTCTGTTACTCGTATTTTTTCGAGGGTTTCCCTCGTGAGGTTTTTTCTTATGTAGCTCGTTGCTGTTTCGCTTATTCCATGAATTACGATATTTTTCAGATGGGACTGTTGTACTGGTTGCGTTATATCTTTAACAATTTTTTCTTTTTTAATCATTTTGGTTTCTAAATCATTTTTTAGTTTTTGTTTCTTGCCAATTTTTGAGAGTGTATGTTTGTTCATGCGGTCTGTATTAGGAAGAACATCTCTTGAATTTACGGTGTTTGTCTATTCTGCGGCGTTTTTAGGATGCTGGGTGTAAAACGGAGTTGGATTTTGCTTTGAGTTGCACAATTTTGTCTTCTATGCTAATCATACGTGTTTCTATTTCAATTAATGCGCTCAATCCATGTACGTTCGTAAACTCAGATTGTTGTTTAATTGTTTGCATATCAAAATTGAACTTTGTTTTGATAGCTTCAAGACTTCAAATGCCACAGCACTTGTAACTTTAAGACAGTGAGATACAGCCTCTTGCAGCTAGGGCTGCCACATGTCCAGAAATGAGCGGGATTGTCTCGAAATGAGTATTTTGTCCAGCGTCCCGCCAAGAGGTCCGTCGGAATTTGGGACAATCCCGAAATTTGAGAGAAAGTGAATTTGGTGATTTAGATTCAAATGTTTGCTATAAATAAAGAGTTTTTAAAAGAATACTAAAATACAACTTATATAGATAAAAGAAAAATTTCATATTAGGTGATGTATTTTGACGATTTTGTTCCAACTTTGGTGTATTTCTCCTATTTAGCAAGTTACGGTGATTAAATTAAGTAATTATAATTCACAACATAATATGCAACGTACTACTAAATAAAATAAAGGATTATCATGCGAGTGTAATGACGCAATCTGTTTTACTATTCGTATGTTTCTGTTATGTAATAAACTGCTTGTTCTTGAAGTTTCGAAGAAATACCGGCAGATGTATTATTATATATAGACAGGTTTTACAACTTCAATAAAATAAAGTGCTACCTACCCCAGAGTTGCTCTATTTTACGGAAATCGCAAAATATATATCAGTAAAAAATTGCACACCGTAATGGTACCTAATCTGTTAGCGTATGTTCGAGGAGGGGGGAAATGTATGAAAAAATGTCCCGAAATTGAAAATTTTAAATGTGGCAGCCCTACTTGCAGCGTGTAATTTGCTTGTTTCTTACTTTGTTTGGCCATTATTTATTTAATTGCTATTTTAATGGTAACAGGAGATGACACAGCTAATTGTGATACTTATATTTATTTTTGCTATCCGGATAAATTTGCTGAGTGAGTGGTTACCGCGATACTTTTAGATTCAATGAAATATAACAGTATAAATTGTGACTTTATTTTATAATTTTTTATCGTTATTTCGATTTTGTTTAACATTTTCTAACAGTGCACTTAAACGGCTTAATTATACACATACAGCTTAAAATTTTGAATTTATTGATGTAAAATTTGTATTAATAGACTAACGTTTACTTTGGAAAAATAATTATTTCTGACAACGCACAAAAATTTAGGTGTTGCTTCTTTAGCTTCTTAAGCGGATCCAGTACTTTTCAATATATTTGTATACCTTTAAATATTTTTTTCAAGTTATTATTATTATTATGCTGGATTTATTTTCAATCTTATTCACAATTAGCCACATACATTTGCAGAATGGTCACAGAATTTGTTTAAACTAACCTAAAAATAGTATGACAAAAGATAAACACATTTTCCTATACATGAAGTACCTTATAACTTCAAATTAAAGCCCGCCTCTAATACAGGCCGGGTCAAATAATATAGCAACAGGAATAAAAGCCCGGGACTCTATTGGAAAGTAATATATGACTAGTACTTTTATTAACACTTAAATTGTTAATGGTTGTCTACAAAAAGCAAAGCAAGAAAAAATTAATTGCTTTGTTGTTTTCTTGGATGTTAGTAAAGCTTTTGAAGAAACTTCCCATTTGCATACTACCAGCATGCTAAACGCTAAGTTGATGCCTTCTACCCTTAGATCCCTCATTTTGTGTTTCATGGTTGAAAATAAAGCTTGAATCCAAACAAGCAAAGGAATGTCCAAACCTATATTAGTAAAAAAAGGAGTTTTTCAAGGTTCACCTCTCTCCCCTCAGTTGTTCAATATTTTTATCAATCATGTTCTTAGAGAACTCAATGAGCGTGAAATCAGTGATGCATATGGTTTCCACCTACACAATAATGTTCCTAATGTAGCAGGAAGAGGTTTCGCTGATGATATTGCTCTTGTATCCGGTTCTATCCAAGGGGCCCCTGAATTAACAAAGATAGCTATAGCAAACTTTAACAAGGCTGGGTATGATATTAACATAAATAAATGTAAAGTCATTAACATCGTAAAAGGAAAGTTTTGCGAAGATCCGCTGGTTGCTGATGATAATAACTATTGAGTCTATCAAGAAAGAAGAAACGGTAAGGCATCTGGGTGTTAATTTTAATAATGAAATTTCTTTTGATCCTGCTTCTTCAATCAAGAACTTCAGTAAAGATCTGGTGAATTTAGTTTTGACTCCTATGTTATTTCCAAATCAAAAGATTGCCGTTATTAATCAATATTTATGGCCTTGTCTTACTCATTACAAACAGCTCCGTTAAATAAATTGCCTAAGAAATTTCTTGAAGACTTGGATCAGCTAATTCAGAGTGCTGTCAAAGAAATTCTTGCTATTCCTCATGATTCTCCTAATGAATTGTTGTACACCTCAAAAAAGTGTAGGGGTCTTCAAATAATTAGATCTACTTGGGAAGCATTTATTCAACACTATAACATTTGTGTAGTCCTCTTAAGTTGCAATGACCCATATATCCCATTTGTTAAAGATTTAAAGTCCGAAATCGAAAGCTGCATTGTAGCTTTGCAACTTCACGGGGAAGAAGGGCAGTCTATGCCGGATTCACGTCCTAAAACAAAACCTGGCAAAATATTGAGGGAAATTTTAAGAAAGCAAGAGTATGATCAATAGTGTTCTTTCCCTCTCCGAGGACAAGGTGTTGAATTGTATAAAGAGTGTCCGTATGGAAATCAAATTATTATTGACAAACGCGGCTTAACGTCTTCAGAGTAGTTGAATACTTTTAAAATGTCTGCCAATGTATATCCCGGTAAAGCAATTTCAGGTCGTTCGCTAGAATCATCCCTTTGCAGGCACTGCAAAGAGAAAGAAACCCTCGCTCATGTTCTAGGGAAATGTTATGTGGGAAGCTTGCTGAGAAATAGTAGACATCATGAAGTTAGAACTATTATTGCTAATCATTTGAGAACGCTTGATTGGATTGTGCATGAAGAAATGACTGACGATGCTTCAAAAAGAGTTGACATCATCTGCTGGCGGAAAGATTTGGATCCGACAATACGTATGGAGCAGTCCGTCAGTCAAGCTAAAGAAGTTAATATAGAAAAGCAGGCTCATTATAATCCTTGCATTCCGTACTTTCTGGAGAAGTACCAATTGAAGAAGCTGGAGGTAGTGGGACTTCTTGTTGGAGCCAGGGGCACTATAACAGGGTTCTTTGAATCATTTCGTAAATAACTGCGTCTCCCGTCAAGAATGATTGAAGAAATCGTAGTCGCTACAATTCGAGGATCATGCCGAATTGCACATAATCATTTACATAATATGAATTTATCCTAAAGTTGATTTCAAGTTGACCATTTAAAATAATGTTATTGTTTATCATACAAAAATCATAATTACTTTTTAAAAAACGTGTTTTGTTTTTACTGTGTCTTAATGGAAAGCGTAATAATGCGCCAGTTGTAAATAAAATTTTACTATCTCTTTAACGTGCTATGTTCTAATACAACCCCGGGCTTATATTAGAAGATGACTTATGATTATGCTTAGAATTTTAACATTATTAAAATTTTATTTAAAATTCGTTTAGAATACGGTTAATCATGGAATAAAAATATTAACCCTGGATTTTTTAACAATGTTGTTTTTAACTCACAATTATTATTGATTATCATTGTCATTCACTTAATATTATTTAAAGAAGAATAAAAGCCCGCCTCGTATTGAAGCCCGGCTCTAATATAAGCTTGGTGTCTAGAATTATTTAAGTTAATTGAAGCCCGGGCTTGTATTTGAAGTTTTATGGTACTAGATTATAAAATTCTAGCATTTACTTTAAACGTGGAAATAGTAAGAAGTTCACGCGTCATATAACATGCGCAGTGATAAAAAATTTGAATTGAAGATCGGGGTAAAGTATTGGATTAATTAGACATCAGAACTTCAATTAGTGGGGGTATTGTAAAAGTTCTATACCTTTTTGTCTTACATCTGATTTGATCTGATTATACAGTATTTATTACTGAATCTATCAGGTCTTATGTTACACCTCTCATAGGGTATTATCCATTCGCTGTATCTATTTGGCTTTGCAATTTTGTTTCCAAAGTTCTCTGTAAAAGTGAGAAACTTAAAACATCTTGTTGTAGATGAAACAAAAAGCTGTCAGAACACAAGCGCTGGCTTCTAGGTATTTTCAGAACGTTTTTTGAAGACATAAGAAAATTTATAAATCCTTAATCCTCCGCTGTTTGTGTGTTACTAGGTTTTTGCATTAATTCACGGCATTTTTAAAAATAGCTTGAAAATGGACAGTACCTAAAACTTTGCTTTAGATTTTTTATCGGACTAGCACAGTTTCCCAGTAACATTGTATGTTTATTTCTGTTTACTGCTCTTGTAATGAAAACTTGTTTTGGATACGTGGGCACAAATCCAACAACAAGTAAACCCAAAAAATTGCGATGCACAAAACTCGATGAAATTCGAGCAAGTATGAAGAGAGAAATGTAATTTTAAGTAGGGACTACTTTTTAATGCGGACGTACACACGTGCGTACGGCAGTGTGGCTATATGTATATACATACTATGTAGGCAGTAATACCCGACTCGGTCAAACCTTTATTCTGATTGAGGCCCTCAAAATGGCTAAATGTGACTTAGCACAAATTGATCATTAAATCATTCTGAATCAATTACAACTAGTCCCACCAAGCCGTTTTGACGGCCTCATTTTCAAAAATGCAATTGAAAAAAACAATTTTTGTATGGTAAAATCATAAATACCCGAATTTTGACTTTGAAAAAAATTCCTAAATGGTTCTTATAGCCAAACTTAATTTTTGGCTTATGCCGTTTTTGTTATTATGCATACATTCTTTTTAAAAAATTATTTTCTTTAATACTAAAATCTGGGTTTTCTTTAAAACGGGTATCCAAAAATTAAAAATTTTAACTTTAAACCTTATTGTTAGCTATCAGGATTAAACGGGTTTGGTGAGAATCGGAAATGTGTCATTTTGAAACTCTCGAAATATAAAAAACAATGTCAACTATCTTACGATTGTCGTAGGCGTGATAAAAAATATTTGACCCGTATCTGCTTTTTAGATGCTGCGCCTATTTTATGCTGAGCTTAAGCATCTATTGTAATGGTTATATCCGTCTGTCCATCCGTCTGTTGGCCGTACACTACAGGTCAAACCGTCTGCCCGATTTTCTTAAAACTACTTTTAAACAACCACAAATGCGAGCAGGCAGGTCTGTATTGTTTTTTTACACTATTCGAACTGACCTGTTCTTCACAGTTAATGGTTGAATGGACCCATGTCAAAACGCACTAAAGTAAATGGGAAAAAAAACGGGCGAAGGGGCCGTACGCAAATGGCGCCAGCCAAATCTACATAATACTTGGACCATCCCACACACCTTGTCACCCTCTCAAGCATTGCGTACATACCCATTTTTAACATGGGGTGTCATCTTTTCACAAGTGACCCACCCTCAACGTGGGTAGCTCAATTTGTGTACGACCCCAAATGCGAGCAATTTACAAACATTAATGGTGAAACTTCGTTTTTAGATGCTGAGCTTAAGTACTTCGAATTCGCGCGCCACTGAAATACACAGTATTGGTACAAGCTTAGCCAATCGTAACGGCGTTAAGTGAAGTTAAACACTCGGGTGCAAGGGTGGGGGGCGTAAGGTGGGTTAGCTTAAAGAAAGTGAAATAGGAAATTTTAAAAATGAATCAAGCAATATATTAGATATACAACAACTAATACTAAATACCTATATACAGGATAAAAATGCATAATTAATAATCCGGCTGCACCCACAAGTTATGATTGTGACAGATTTGCGGGTAAATGGGGGAGGGGGGATGGCAGGAAGTAATACAATCTAAAATCCCAAATAGCAGCACACTTTTCATTACATTGACAAACAAAGTACCTGTGTACACACTACGGCTTTTTAGATCAAGCTTCAGCTCGGTATCATCCATTGAAATAATTTTGTGTCCGTATGTCTGTTGGTCGGGCCGTTTGTAGGTCGTACAAAACAGCGCACAGTTTTCAAACGAGTTTTTTCAGTGTTGAACGGCAACAACCGGAACCATTCCTAGTTAACCCACCCGTAACGGCACCACTCGAGTAAACTAATACCAACAACACTCGTACATTACCCCCACATATCAATTTTCGTACTTCCACTTGTACTGGCGCTATTCTAATCAAGCTTACTCAAAAAGGAACCAACCGCATCCTGCCTAATGGCAACAGAAAAACCAAACCCGTACTAAGCCCACTCGTACGAGCGTTATTTTTACCATGCCTACTGGTACCAGCAAGACTTGTACCTGGATCACTCGTACCGGCGGCATTCTTAGCGAGCCCACTCGTATAACTTGTGCCCTGACAACTGGTAACATCAAACCTCATGCCCAGCCCACTCGTATTAGCTCATTTTTTGCTAAGCCACTCGCACCCAGCTCTAAAAAGTGCTGCTGCTACCAATCACTCTCCTATCCTGCCACCCCGCGCCATTCTTATTAAGTCTCACTCGTACCTTATCCATCGTACGTTGCCCATCTTAGCAGCAAAACTTGTACCTAGCCAAATTTTACTAGAGCTGACCGGGAGGTGCTTATGTTAGTTTTACTACAAAAACATTGTTTTTCAGTGATCACCCCAATTTGCTGTAAGCTCAGGATCTACTTGGGCCCACGGTGGAATAATCCGGATTTTGACTCAACAAAAAGTGCCCAGTCCCCCGCTTTTTAAATTTATTTTGATTTGTTTTCTTGGAAGGAAACAAACCTCCATTAGGTAACTCTGATCAACTATCTGTCTCTGTTGTTACATGGTGATAAAACTGTCGAATGGTCTTCAACATTGTGTACATGCTAGGTAAAGAAACTGATCTTCCTTAAAATCCTGTGCGCAAGCTAGTTGAGTATAGTTAAGTCAATAAGCTGCCTTTTATCACGGGCATGGAGCGAAACTGCTGTGCTAGAGAGTGGCTAAGGCCAAATGCTCATCGGAGGGACTACTGTAAGAACCATTTAGGTAGGCCTGTACACCTAGCTCCTGTTTTGTTGAAGGTTCTAGAAAGACTGAAGGATAGGCACATTTTGTAACATGACTTAGAAAGCTTAAGAGTTGCTCTGTTCAGGTGACCTGTTGTGGTGTAGTCATTAGTTTGTGTACCTAATAGGTCTTAACACGGATACGGCTTGGCTAGAGACGTGTGCGGAAAAGACCTTTGAGTCGGAAAAGATAGTTCTGGTTGCTTCGCCAACGTTAAATGGACTTTCAACAATGTATTATTTAGTTCTAGTACTTTAACACTGAATATGTTTCATATTTGCTCTTTGCTGAAGGGATAGGTTGACTTTAGTTATAAGCACAGGCAGGTGGTGTCTCAGATTACTGGTTGTTCTAGACAACGGACGGTAAATAGAGAATGTCTGCGTTGCGGTGTTATATCATCTTTATTGTAAAATCTCGTAATCGTAGGTCTTTTGACAAGAATTAGGCAGAGCGCGTCGTCTACTCTCTAGTGACTGGTGGGGGTGGGATAGGACTGCGCCCTAATGCTAAGAAGCAGGAGTTAATTTTGTATGAATTTTCTTTCTAATTCTGACACCAAGCTCTGTCCCAATACTGTTAGGCATAGAGGTGTGAACCTGGAAATCCTGTAAATGGTTGAGTATTTAGGAGTTGTTGTAGACAAGCACCTGACATGGATGCCACTCTGCAAGTCAGTGGAGAGCAGGGCGCGTTTTACTTTCGCATTGACGCATACGCATGGAAGTAAATGGTCTTTCACTGACTAGTTGGGTCCAGTGCTGGAGTACGTTAGGTTTCTAATTAAGGTCATGCTATTATTACAACTACTACTACTACTACTTATGTACGGTAATGCCATCTACCGTTAGATGTACCAGCACTGAATTTATTAAACTATCGTGGAACATTTCCCTTTGGTGTGAACGACGCAGTCTGAACACTAACTTTAGGCGCTTTTAAAGAAAGTTACTTTTGTTTTGCTTGTATTTTACGAACTGTAAATTATAGGATTGTAGCCGATGATGCTGCTGACCTCTATTGCAGTCTAGGTAAATTATTTTTTCTTAAGGAGCTATTTTGTTTCCCTATAAGGAGTGCTTATAATTTTCTGTAACTTTAAATCCATTTCTTTTCCGTTTGCTATACAGAGATTTTTCAGTAAATTAAGTAAACTATTCACTTTGTTTTGTACTCCTGCTTACTTTTTACACCCTACACAATAACACAGAAATCATTTATTGACAATACACAAGCATTAAGCATAATTACAAAAATAAAAAAATTCAAGTCAATATAAGCTCCTTATCATACCTATAGCGTAACTGAATCAGTTCTTGACATAAACACAGTGGCTTCTCAAATCAAGATTTGCATGTATAAGTATACCTAGGTGCGTTAAGGTCCGCACATTTTGTATCTGATTATCATTTCAAAATAATTTTACATTATTAAATAACTTAAAGTCACGAAACTTATGTATTATCATAAATTGTTTCTTACTTACATTTGTTTTAAAAATCTGTGGCACAAACCAATGATTTACACAATTTAAAATAAACTGCATTCGTCGTAGTGCATAAGCAAACAGAGTCGCATATTTATACAGTAGAAGGTCATCATCATAAAATAACCAATCAATCCCATTTGCTATAACATCAGATGTCTTATCTAAATAAATAATAAATAAAAGTGGCACCAATACTGAACCTTAAGAAATCCCAATATTTAAATTAAACAACTCTGAAACCTCTAAACCTATTTTTACTCTAAATTTTCTATTTTGAAGGTAGTCAGTCCGAAGATAAAGCTGATTCCTATCTATCCTATATACATCCCTTAGCTTCAACAAAAGTTTAAGATGCGGTACTGGATCAAAAGCGTCCTGTAGGTCTATGAATACTGCTGTCTCTACCACACTTTTAGTCAATATCGTTATGTACACCCTGCACAAATATAAAAGTAACACTTTGGCATCATCGCTCCTCCCTAAACCCATGCTGTTGACGGCCTAACTCAATTTTATCTGAAACCCTTTGATATGGCATTTTTTTCTAAAACCTTATCAAAAATTAAAATATTTTAGATGCGGTGATACGACATATGTAGCACTACTACACTACACTATAATGACATAATTTTTTTTGAAATGCAGCTTTTAACACTTTTCTTATTACAGATTAACCATGCAAGACATACGCAAGAAACGTTTTATCGACAATTTATTATTAATTACCAAGGATTTGTGATCAATTCTTGATCAATTTGTAAATAACCACTTTGTAAAAACTTAATGTTGTATGGGCTTACGCCAGATCGACTGAATGAATAAATTATTATTAAACCGACATAGCATCAAGTCTGGAACCATTTTGCTTGTATTTTTTTTACAGTTGGATACTTCAGCTTTAATAGGTATGAGGCGGGAAAAAGTAACTGAGTGAACAATAGAGCTAAATGCAAAGCTAAATAATTTATACAATTATTTAATATAAAATACAAAAACTCATTCGGGTTGCCCTGACCTTTAATATTGAGGCAAGAAAAACTCGACAAGACCTCATCAGGCGTAAAGGGCTCATGCGTATTATCCGTGGCAATAGACTAAAATTTTATGCAATCGTTTTACTTTATAATCAGACTATAGTAACAAATGCTAATGCAAAAGCCCTAATTATTTCTTCCAACCCATTAATCACATTAGAGTTTACATTCAATTTAGTTACATCACAAGTATCACTACCCTTTCCAATGAGCTAATTGTATACGTTCTATTTATTGGACGAGGTCAAAACTTCTTGAAACTTTTTCTGGTAGTAGCTATGAGTTTGAGTTTGAGTGATCTTTATTACAGTGTCAGGTTCATTCAATACAATTGTACTGCTTTTCAATGAAGGACA
>JAQFZE010004576.1:0-11113 GCA_034695245.1 Dicyrtomina saundersi | reverse complement strand
CTGAAGAATGCCCCTGCTCTAATTAATGACTTTATGATGATTCGAAAATATTTTTTTGTAATAAAAACTACTCTAATAGAAAAATTTTGACATTTTATTATTTACATGCGTCATTCCATCGTAAGACCTTGATTTCACTAGAAAAGTTAACAATTGTTAGTCTTAAGAAACACGCTTTCAGATTTAACAATGGTTAAATCTGAAAGCGTGTTTCTTAAGACTAACAATTGTTAACTTTTTTAGTGAAATTAAGGTCTAATAGCATCTTTACAAAAACGTCACATTATTCCCATTTGTTAACGTCGTAGATACGAAAAAAAATCGTTATATTTACGTAATGTAAATGCTGTTATTATCGCTATTTTTCGAATTTAGAAACCGCTTTAGTAACGTTTTGTTAGTGCGATTCTACAACGTTGCTAAAGCGGACATTTTATCGCATTATTGCGATATAATATATCGCTTTCACAACCAAATAGCGATTTCTCATTACGATTTATATGCGCTTTGTATACGATTGTGGTTCATTGGGATTTTTGGTAGAAGCAAATTCGTGTCATTCCAATTTGCTTTAAAAGCAAAACGGTTGCCTTCCGTCGAAATTGCTAAGGAAGGAAACCGTTTTGCTTTTATAGAAAATTGGAAGGAAACCAATGTGAACCTTCACCCTCGATATTGCAGACATTTTTTAATACAAAAGTTAAAAATATTTTGTAACATTGCACAGGCTTTGGACTGTTGGAATCCGGCTGTGTATCCCTCAAGAACGAAGTCAACATTATGATGAAGAATGTGGTGGACATTGTCTTTGGCGGGCTCACCTATTGGCTCTTTGGCTTTGGCCTAAGTTTTGGGAAGGACTACTCAAATCCATTCATTGCTTTTGGATGGTGGGCTCTGGATGCGGATGTCAATGTGATGGGCCCCATTTTCTCAACTTTTCTCTTTCAATTATCATTTGCGACGACGGCCACAACAATTGTGTCAGGGGCAATGGCTGAGAGGTATGAGATCCAGATCAAATAATAACGAAGGAATGTACCGTTTTTTTCACGCTTCACTGTATGTAGACTGTATGTATATTCAGAGAAGCAGATATTTGTGAACAGCTTCCGTTTTGTTCGGCATCGGCATCGGAGTTGGTTCGACCTTGTTAATAATTTCTAAATTTTGTTTTTTTCATGAAATCTTGTTTGTATTGACATTGACGCTCTGCCCAGATGTAACTTTCGAGCCTACTGTGTATTCTCCCTCGTGAACACGGTCGTGTACTGTATTCCAGCCGGCTGGATTTGGGGCTCCCATGGTTTTCTTAAACATCTTGGAGCAATCGATATTGGAGGGTCTGGGGCAGTTCATCTTATCGGAGGAAGTTCAGGTCTTTATTTACTCCTTTATTGCTTTCATGTGAATTAGCAACGCTCAAACGCCTAAACCCCTTCCAAAATATAGAAGCTCAAAGTACTTACCTACCTAGGGGTCGTCCATACATTACGTCATGAGTTGGGTCCTTGGGTCCTATTTTAAAGATAACAATTTACGCGGTGGTTATAAGCTGATGACAGGGTGCTATCCCTATAGATCTGGAGATATTTCGATGACACATCATTTATGGACGGCCCCCCACAGAGAGATACAGAACAGACGTGGCTACCACTATAGACACACAGTGAGACAGTCAGCGAGTGTTTAGCCTCTGAGATTAAGCTATTGCACGCCTATAAATTCCCAGAGAAAAGCCTCAAACATCTCCTTCTCTCCCGCTGACACTACCAATAAGCGTGACCCTGACTCTGACTTTTAGAATCTGACGACTTTCTGACTGAGGTGACAATGACCTTGAGAATATTTTTGTATTTCACTCAATTGGATTGGACACTGGTTAATGTCTGTAGATTTAGATGATGCACTCGAATCATTGAATTACTCATAGTTGTGTTTGTATTTGTGTTCAGTGCTGCAGCAAAAGGGAAAACCCGAAAGAAAAAGCTGGAAATGACAGCTTGTGCATAATGTCTGAACTGTTGGTTGGAAATCTAAGCTGTAAAATATATTAATTTGAAACATGCATGTGCTAATAGTCCTGAAGTTCAGACCAATTAATGAAATTAATTCTTTTCCTGCCTGACACACTGCGGTACTGGTATTGGTGGTCGATCTGTCACACTCGCCTTTTGGCCTTTCCAAATTTCTTATAAAAATGTCCAGATATATTGGTACCTACATACAGCAAAGATGCTGACAGAAAACAGAGAAAAGTCCGCTTTGGTGTATTATCAATTGTTTAAATAGTCCATGAAATTTTCCAGGAGAGGCGAGTAGGTACCTGTACTAATTTAATAAATAAGCACATTACTTCACTTGTATGTCAATGTATCCTTTAATTATACCTTAAACAAGAAGGGCAAAAAACAAACGGAATAAGGTAGATGCATAAAATTTTAAAATACGAGGTTTGGAAATAAAAAATAAAGGTTTGGCAAAATGTTGTACTTGCATGTTTTTTTTTTAATTGTAAAATATTCTATTTACGTGTTTGTTGAAAAGTGCATTCTATTTATGTACACAAGGGTTTGAAAGATGCAAACAGTTCTATTTAGACAAGTTTTTTGAAATATGCAAAATATTCTATTTACCTGCTTTCAACAAGTGCAAATGTTTAATTCGCTTGGTTTTTAAAAGTGTAAAATGTTTTATTTACACGTTTTTAAAAAGTGCAAAATAAATGTTCTATTCAACTGCTTTTGAAAAGTACAAATTGTTTTATTTACCTGTTTTAGGAAAGTACAAAATTTTCTATTTACATGTTTTTGAAAACTGAAAAATATTCTATATTTACTCTTAGAAACCATCTTTTTCGAAAAACTCCAAACATATTTTTAGTTTGAAAAGGTTTAAAACGATGCATCACATGTCCTATTTGGGAGTAAGCGTGCTAAATTATGTAAATGTGCGCAATTACCCAAGTAATAGTAGAAACAATTTTCTTTAATAACTGGAATAACTGCATTTTCAAAAATCCCGTATTAATTTAACAAAGAAAGTGCAAAATACTGTATAAAACATTTCCATATAGTTTATTTGAAATATTTCACTCATCGTGAGTAAGTAGGTACGATTAATTAAGGTTTACAATGACCTGGTTGCAGCTATGGGAGCGCACGCTTCATCATACATTATCACATAGTACCATCTCACTCACTATAGTCAGGTTCAATCTTTATATTTAAGTAGTGCAGAGAACGCAGGAGGTTTCTAATTACCCATAGTTATATCGTATGTCTCTCTAGTAAAATCTTTAGATCTGACCCAATTCTGTATTCGTGTGTGTGGAAGTGTCAAAGTCCAAACTCGAAAAGTAGAAGTGGCAAAAGCAATAATTAAGTCCTAACCTCGACCTCAAATAACACTGATGACGTTCCCTTTGTTTTCCCCTTGTTTTCTCATTTAGAATAGAAAATGAATTCAATATGGAATTGAAACAAAAGAGACTCTCTCATTTTGACGACGCCATTCATTCCCGAGACGTCAATTTGAATTCACATATGGAAAAAATGTCATATAGGAAAGATTCGTTATTGTTATTCTATCATGGTGAAATGTTTTGTTTTTATTTTATTTTTTATTTTTATGAACAGTACAACAGGGAAAGCTAAAGTAGTGAAACCCAAAGAAAAATCCTTAAAAAGTTTAGTATGTAATTTTCTATTGTAATTGTGTGATGAACTACGGACTGCTACGGAGTAAAAGTAATTTACGTCGGAGTCCTTTTTAAAAAGGCTGTGATTGATTAATTAGAGTAACAAGGAAGGAGAATCGGAGAAGGACGTGAATGGTTTCAGATTCATCACACAGCTTCTCCCCCATTCCTCCAGTTTTAATGATTTCCTTTGGGTGCTCTACATATCCGCTCACTTGTCACCCTATAGGCAGGAAGTAGAAGGATCTTGTAGTCTATATAGCTATACGGTATAGCTATATAGATATATGGATCATCCCCATCACCATAGTTCATTGCCATCATCAACTATATCAAGGTTGCCCTATGGACCTCTAGGCGAAATCTTACAACGCGAAACGACTTCTTCCGCGATGTGACGATATTTTACAAAATAGACCTAGATGTGATATTATTAACTATTTTCCCCAAACGCCCGACCAACTTTCACACTTATTGAAGCAATCGCAAACAAAAAATAAGTGAGTGACTTAGCAGAATCAGAACCTCCAGAGAGAGAGCAAAGATCGTGATCCCAATCCCAATTTTCGCAAAATCATCCCAACATCTTTCCATTTCCATCTTACAATAAATAATCAAAAATTCTCTCCTTGTTGCAGAAACAATTGAGCGTTTAAGACACAAATAAAACTGCATAGCCTTCAACGAAAATAAAGAAATCCCTATGCTCAAAAAAGTGATGGGAAGGTACCGTAAAGCTTCTAATAACTACCTGGTTGGTCTCTACGGTCTTTTTATGCTTTTGCTTTATTAAGCCAACAAATGGTCTCAGGTCAATTAGTATACAATTTTGTAAATTTTATAATATATATTTTTTGCAATCTATGGCTAAGTTTGGCAGGGCCGGACCAAGGAAAGGAATTGCTTTTAGGTAGCAATTTTTTTCATACAAAAATCACCTTTTAGATTGTATTGATGGTTTTTTTTGGTAAAGCAAAATGTTGTATTTACATGTTTTTAGAAAAGTTTAAAATGTTCTTTTTACTTGACTCAGAAAAGTTAAAAATGTTCTATTTACATGTTTTGAGAAAAGTGGAAAATGTTTTATTTTCATATTTTTAAAAAGTCAAAATATTTTTTAAACATATTTTTGAAAACTGCAAAATGTCCCATTTATATGTTTTTTGAAAATTCAAGCATAGCGGGGGCTGCCTGCGCTGGCTGCATTGCTCGGCCCTGAAGTTTGGCGTAACTCCCGGGTCTCTTAGAACACCCGGGTCTGTGGCTAAGTTTGGCGTAACTCCCTCCGGGAGTTGTTAGATGCTTTACGATATATAAGTACTTTGTAGATCGTATAGGGCTGGGCTGAAAATGGAACTGGAACTGGGACAGTAACACTGGGTTTGACCAGGTGATACACTTCAGAGGAAAAGTTCGATTTCTGTCGATATCGAAATAGAGCGTAGTTCCAACGAAAATCCAATAACTAGGGTAAATTCTACATTCTACAGTCTGGTGTCTGGTCTGCCTGCACTGGGTCGTGTCCTCCAATAAGCTGGTCACAGCCCTGCAAATAAATGATGAAATGATGTGATGTCTGTCTGTCAGGTAGATTTGGATGTGGATTGTGGATTAGCACCACCAGTAACCGCTGCACTGTTCGGCATTGGCAATTGTCGTTTGTAAGTACTTGTCGCCTTGTCTCCGTCTCCGTCATGGACTTTCTCCCTTTACTTTTACTTTACGAAAATAAAGTTGAAATTGGACCAGTATTTTTAAGAGCCAACCCATTTAATCTGTTGCGTGACGGTGGTCTTCCCAATTTAGCACGAAGCCAGAACCCGAGAAGGAGCCACCACAATCACAACCGAAATCAAAACGGTCCGGTCCGGTCCAAATGGCCATTTGGCTATGTATTCGATTTTCTTCTTCGGTTTTTGTTTTTGAGGAAAGTCAGGAGAGGAAAGAGCCTTGAGGCGGGAAAGTATCTACCTACTGCGTAGAATAAGTGAGAAGTAAAGAAGTTGAGGGAAACGTGAGCGTGTGGATGGATTGTTTGTAGCATGGCATGAAGTGCAATAAAGACGCAGACAGCATTTTGGAAGATAAATTGGAAACTAAATAACCGATGCGACCAATTTTGAGGGAAGAGATGACGACGCTCAATTTACAACTTTCTTCTCTCACACATACACATGGTGTCACCCATGTTATCATTATTTTAGGATCCCCCACCCCCATGCCACGTCACAACTTTAACATTACATAAACGGCTATCTTTAATATGGCATGTCGCTAATACCCGACTGGACCCACTGAACCAACGGATGACATCATTAATGGACGATCCCTATCTGCGTACTGTGCTTTGTTATTGGTCCTATGGACCTGGTCTTGGTTCCCAAGTGCGCCCCTTACGTGCATCCATCAGTTAATAGATGCCTTGTTTTTGTTCAATTTCACTGGAGCAGGAGAAGGAGTTGACGTGTTGCATAAGTTGTGAATGTCGGTCGAGTGTCGAGTCTCACGAGAGCTGGCCAAGATGTGAGGTGTCCCTGTAAATGCGTTGTACTTTCTTCAGTCTCCCGATTTTTTTTTGAACCACAGATAGACAAGGAAAAGTAGTCGGAAGGGGAAGTGAAAGACAAACAGAAAACTTGTTGAGATTAAAAGAGAAACGTGTTACGGTTACGGCTACGGGTTCCGCGTCGTTTGCCTGTTAGCGAATCAATTTCGTGAGACTATCTGTAGAAGTGGAACTATTAGGCATTACGAGGTGTACGCTTTTTAACCAGGCGGGAGATACTCAATGGAATATGGTTTTTTTTTACTCCGTTAGGGGGTGTGTGCATAAATTACGTCATGCAAAAATCGGATGATTCGCTCCCGCTCCAGACAAATGTTGGTATGTGCATCCGCATGTAATAGGATGGGGGGTGAGACCCCTAAAGACATGACTAATTTTGCAGGCTCCCTAAAACGGTATCCCGTAAAGAAAACTAGGTACCTATGTACAAGCCTAATTACTACTCTATGTATTGTATACACAATTTGGCAAGCATTTGGGAGGCTTGTGGTATCTTTTCATCCGGAAAATAGTGAATTTTTTTAGGAGGCAATCCAGTTTTATTACCAGCAATGAAATGAACGAGAGGGTTTTTTCAAGCTTTCGTATTAAACTTGAGCGAGTCAGTACTTGTATGTTGGAGCTGGCAAGCTATAGATATGTCTACTTCTATTAGCTGGAGTTAAAGCGCTCGTTTTATTAGGGAAACACCAACATTACACGCCTTATCGGCTTTTTTACATTGGGCATCCATCTAGGGTGCTTGCATAAATTATGTGGTACATTTGGTTGGAGGGAGATAGAGGATCGAGCTGCCTATCCTTTGACGTAGGCGTACATACCAAAATAAAGTGGGGGTAGGAGTTTTAAATTCAAGATTTTTGTACCACGTAATTTATGCAAGTTCCCCTAGGTATTGTAGTGGTGCCGTGTATACTAAACATACTTATGTACGGAGTGCAGTATTAAAGCGAGTAATTGCACCACTTGAAATCAATGCCACGCCATATCTTTGGTCCTAAATGAAAGAAATTATTTTAGGCCTTTTAAATGACTTGATGAAAAGGCTTCTGAAAGATTCTGCTCCCTATAGCTCAGGCTCTACAGGTTCTATGTATCTACCTATGTATATTATAGCGTGCTATAATGACACTTTACAGAGCAGGCAATGCTATCTGTATTTACAAATTTGTTTACAAGATATACACCGCTAACGATGAAACACTAACAGATATGTGGAAACTAGAGGCCGAGCCAACAAAATATTTTTAATAATACTGCAATGCATTTAATTTAGAGATGTTAACTGTATAATTTTTGGGACATAGTACCAGAAACATATTGGGAAACTGGAATATAAGAGTTGGTTGAGTTTATAAGTTTTAAGTTTTTACTACCTATATAGAATATAATAATTTATTACCTTTTTAAAATACTTGATCGATTTTAACGAGTGATACATCAATGGAAAGTCCTTGAAAAAAGAAAAAAAGAAATTTTATGCATTCACTTCTGGCCCATACAACAACACCTATTATGAGAATTTAAAAAAAAAACGGGGGCTTTTAAAAAATCGAAAACCATCCAGCTGTGAACTTGAACATAATTAGATTCTACTAATCATTACCGTTCAAAAAGGGTGTATCACTTATACACATTTGCAGTGTGAGTAACCGGTAGTAAATTAAAAGTTTAGATCTGGCGGGAATTTCAAATGTTTCCATCGTTTTGAATTCTTGAACATTGTCGACGGATGAATTAGAATCCCCTGTATCCCTTGTCTATAATGGCAGCCGTAAGAGTAATATGAAGGAGTACTAATCAGGAGAAAGGAGAGAAAGCATTATTTATTTTTAATTAAACATGATTCTGATTTAATAGTCGATTTTTAAAATAATTCGAAAAATACGCTTTGAATTTCCCGCTAAATCTTAAATTCAATATTTCCAGTTTGACTCGACACTCAATGTGAATGTATTTCATTGACGATCGCGCCTCTGACTTTATGTTTTTGCGTATGTTACAAATTAAAAATTAGTTATCGCTATAGTTGTCAACAATACATTTTGTAGGAGGGAATGTTTTTTAAAGGTGTCATAGACAATAGACACAAAAATAAAGAAATGGAGCATGGAATGAAATCATTAATCATGTCGAACCTGGTGGAATCACCACAACCCCGAAAGTCACAAATGTTAAGATATATTTCTATGATTCCATTTCAAGTTTTGAGGACCCTTCAACACATTTCCATTATGACGATGATAAATGCTCTTTTCCAACACCTCAGACGCTCAACCACTTTGACTTCCCACACAGCCACAGTCACAATCTTGGTCTCTACCTCCGTCGGGTCCCATTCCCTCTGTCGTATCTTTTTCTTAAGGAAAGGGAGATGGATACATTATATCAGTAGTACAGGCAGTTAAACGGGTGGTACTGGTACTGCTGAACGATCTGGCGGTCTGACGGTCTGAACTTTATCTTTCAGCTTGAATGGATTTAGACGGATAAGAAACACTTTAGTTCCTCCCTTGACTCCGTTCTTCAGATACCTATATATATAGTTGACGGCTGACTGTTGACGTCCTAAACGTAATGTTTTTTTATAGATATTTGATAGTAGTGTAATATGTAATGCTAATCAGTGTTTATTTTTGGAAATTCCTACAGCGTTGGTCGCGGCCTGGATGCTGGGTCCAAGATTAGGACGATATGAAAATGGAACAGACCCTCTGCCCATGGGAAGTCCTACAAATGCACTTCTTGGATTATTTATGCTTTGGTGGGGATGGCTCGCTTTTAGCTCTGGAAGGTTAAATCTTATAATTTTTTCAATCTAATTTGTATATTATATCTCGCAGTATTGTCTCGCATCACATATTCTGAGTGAAGTATCAAAATGTAAAAAATACATTTTTAGCTAAGACCTTAATTCTAGAGGCAAAAATATTGAAATAGTGGATTTTGGAAGCATTTAAATAGAACATTTTGCACTTTTTAAAACATGTAAATTGAATTTTTTACAGTTTTCAAAAATATTTAAATAGAATATTTTACGCTTTTCCAGAACATGTAAATATAAATTTTTGCAACTATCAAAATGATGTAAATAGACATTTTTGCAACTTTCCATGTAAATAAATTTTTTTGCAACTTTCAAAAACATGTAAATAACAATTTTTGTAATTTTCAAAAACATGCAAATAAATATTTTTGCAACTTTCAAAAACATGTAAATAAATGTTTTTGCAACTTTCAAAAACATGTCAATAAATTCTTTTGCAATTTTCAAAAACATGTAAATAGAATGTTGTCTACTTTTAAAAAAACATATTTATAGTATAGTTTTCACCTTTTAAAAACTCGTAATAGTAATAATAATTATTAAATGTTTTTATTTTTCTTATTATTTCATTTAGTTTTTTTTACACAGCTAATTTTAATTCCAGCTTAAATGGGAAACGCGCGTTTTGATTCGTCACTCAAGACATGGCTGTGATGATACAAATATACAATTAAATATAGTGTGTGGGTGTGGATATGAGTTTAGTGTAGAGTGTGGACTTTAAGTATTTTGACTTGATTTTGGATGGAATTCTGCCTCTTTCTTTCTCTATAGTCTAGTTGGGTGGTGTGGTGAGGAGGCTTAACGCTTATCAAATCCCTTCACGCGCTTTCCCTTCTCCCGCTCCTACCGCCCTAATCTCCCACTTCCCGTTTTGATCACGGCGAATTAATTTTCAGGCTTTTGCCATTTAGAAATATCTATATAGTTTCTATGGGCTAACCTTGATATGACGATACCCTCTCTTCTGATCACTTCTGCTCTTCCAACTTTTCACTTGTGTCTGTCTCTCCTCTTGCATTTAATTGCTTCGGCTCTTCTATCTAAATGTCAATAGTCTTCTCCGCCAAGAGCCTCCCAATCTCCTTGAATTTATTTCAATCTTCTAATCGCCTTTCGTTCCGTTTGCTTTTAGTTACCGCGTCTTGCATAAACTCACGTTAGCTTTGTCACAGTATAGAAATTATAGGCAATATATGAAGAGTTGTTACGCAAAACGGGTCAAGTCCTGTTTTTCTATACAAAAAAGGAGATTGCGTTGCGCGTACTATTCAACTAGATGCGCTACTGTGTTACATGGTAAAGTTGAACCAAAAATTTTTTTTAAATAGCTAAAAGTTTCGTTGTCCCTGTAAAATTTACTTTGATTATTCGATGGACTGGGCCCGTTTTGTCAAAAAACTCTTCACATATATTAACTTTTCAAAATGGGGAGTTTCTATCTGCAGATTTCAGAGTGCTTTTTGTCTCACCAGTTTTTGACGTCTTATCTATAGGGTTTAAGTATTAGGTTATGTTCAGTTACATAATTAATTTAAAAACGAATCGAACGAAAGTTTTAACGTTTTTTTTACGCAGGAATTTTGAAATTTTTAAGAGAATAACCACAGACAGATGTTCATCCTATTAAAGAACAAGGATTACAATTTACAATTTTACACAATACAAAATTTTAAATTCTAAAAATATGATGAACTTCAGTTTCATTATAGTTGTATATAATGTAATTTAATGTAATGTAATATATGTTTTATATAAAATTTTGCAATTTTATATAAAAACTGACAAAGAAATTTACTTATGTACATATATATATTCTGAAAACATTTTTACAGTTCTTTTTTTAAAAATTTGAATCGTAAAACAAAGTGCATTTTGCTTTTTTTTATGCAAACAGTAAATAAGAAAAGATTTAATAACAACATTTTTTACTTTAAAAAAACGTAATTAGAACATTTTGAATCTTTTTAAAAACGTAATTAGAACATTTTGAATCTTTTTAAAAACGTAATTAGGACAT
>JAQFZE010004575.1:0-11114 GCA_034695245.1 Dicyrtomina saundersi | reverse complement strand
TCTCTTTTTTCTGCCTTATAAATGTGATTACTTGTTAAAAAATGGAAGTGGAAATTGTTGATTTAAATACAAATGTTTTCATAAAATCTATTTCATATTTTTTAAAACACGTTTAAGAGTCTATTTTAAAAACCTCCCATATCCGGATATTTTCGTATCCGGATGGGGTCTGTTCCCAATTAATCCGGATACAGGAGGGGTTACTGTACATACATGTCAGCGTGAAACTTTTCTCCATATTTTTCCGTCAAAGGTAAGTAGGTCCCAAGTCCCAATACACATATATAGCAAAAAAACTTAATTCTTCTTTCAAGTTTCTCCCATTGCATTCGCATTTTACGTTTTCAATACTACAAAGCACGTACATACTAAATATAATTATAGTAATGTGTAAATTATGTGTAGTCCAAAATTCATGAGTTGGAGTCAACGGGAAAACTTCTAATCCATAAAAAGTCTATTTAACTATTTATTTACATCAAATTCTTATACTACATCAATCGCTTTCTCCACTAGTAGTTGAATTTGTTTTTTAAAATTTCAGATCGATTTATTATCAGAACAGCAAGACCAGTGGATACATTACCATAAACGGCCATGCTGTCTGCTCCCTCTCAATGCTTGACAAAAGGGGCCAATCCGGGTCCAGATAAATAGGTAATCTAATCTTCTAATTCTAATTTTAACTCAGTTTTAGAAGCCCCAATACAGGTATGAATTATGCTCCGCAAGAATGTGAGGAAGTTTAACGAATTTAAATACATCTTACAAGCCATGGAGTTTTTGTACTATTCCAAACCTTATCATTAAATGGTCTCGAGTCTTTAGGTCGAATGCATTTTGTACGAACGCATTTGTACGAATGAATTTTGTACGAAGGGTCTCTTGTACGAAAGTTTTTTGTACGAATGCATTTTTTACGAGGGGTCTATGTACGAATGTTTTTGTACAATATAAATGTTGTACTAAATAACTTTGTTTGAAAATGTATTGTTTTATTATAAACAATTTATTATAAATTACATCAATTAAATCAATTAAATAAATTAAAAAACTAAAGGTTACACCGTCCTCGGAGTCATCGGAGTCTGAATCTGCACGGCAAGTGATAGTTTTAGGGTCACGGTAGGCGTACGATATACTTTGAACATTATCACTCACAACACCAACTCGCACAATTTAGTACCAATAGCTTACACAGATTCGGAGTGCGTACAAAAACAAATTCGGACAAACGCTTTTCGGATAAACGCATTTACAAATTCGGCTTTCGTACAAAATGCACAACTTTTTATTGACAATTTGTTTTGTACAAAGTGCATTCGTACAAAATGCATTCGACCTAAAGACATGACCCATTTAATGACCACAATAGCCGTGGCAAAGAATTTAACCTATACAAGAAATGATAGAAGTTCACACCCCCTCTACAGTAGCACTTACGTTCCATATTGCTATTAAATAATTTAATTTACTGAAGGTTCAAAAGAATGTATTGGGTATAAACTTGCTAAAGATCTATCAAAAAGACATTTACTTAGGAGCATGTATAGCGTTCGCTCATCAATGTGTTGTGGGAAACCTCCCTAGCTGGTTTATCAGAACTGTTACCGCTAAGGTTTCTCTGGTTCTGCGGTTTTCAGCACAAATCTAACAGCGAGCTATGCTGTTTCCTGGAGCTCGGTATCCGCTCAAAACGTCGCCGCCGAAACGTCGCCGTCCAAAACGTCGCCACCAAAACGTCGCCAGGCCAAAACGTCGCCAGCCCAAAACGTCGCCGACCAGAACGTCGCCAGGGACAGAATGTCGCGAGGCCAAAACGTCGCCAGACCAAAACATCGCCGAGGACAAATCGTCGCCAGGCCAAAACGTCGCCGACCAAAATATCGCCAATTTTAAATGTGTAAATCGCTTAGTTAACTATTGACAATTGAATTATATATAAATTAATGAATTATACATCACATGACTTACAGGTTTACATTGAGTTCAATAACTGCTAATTTAAATGCAGTGAATAAACGCTTATAGGTAAATTATTAATGTTTTTCATATCAGCGGTTATTATTGTTAGTTGACAGGATAGTTTTGTCTGGCGAGTACAGATTACTACTGGCGTGCTTTGCATTATCGCTTAGAGCTTTAATTGTTGTTAGTTGTTAAAATGCCAGCATTGCATGCTAAGTTCTGAGTAGCACATTAGAAAAATCATTGTAGAATTTACAATAATGTAAAATTGACATTTTTCTAGCTGTTTACATCCTGTGATGGTAAAGATATATGGTAAAAGACACGTTGATTACAATGATGTCACAGTTAATATAAATACCCAGACTGGCACTGTGCTATATAATTAGCGGCAGTATTCAGCTAGGATTGACCACGATATAGCTTGCATTTGTATCATTTAATTCTATACTTTCCCAGTTGTCAACCTTTTTTATGTGTACAATAAAACCTCTTACTAAAGCCAAGTATTCCAAGTATTCCAACGTAACCATAATTACACAATGAAGGTACAGTTTATTATCATGCATTATGGCCCATGGGATATTATGTTTGACTTGGCTTGAATAGGCGGGTATTTGAAAACTTGATTTTGATAGTAAAAATTATGAGTATAACTGCAAACACACATTTAAGGCCGTCAGTTATTACATGTACTGCAATTGCTGATAAAGTTGGAAGCAGTTGTTTATTTGTGAGCATTATATTATGATTTTTTTTTGTGATTATGTGATTAAACCTTTTTAACTGTAAATACGAACACTTTAGAATTCTAGATTGTGCAATTCTAAGTTTTGAAAAATTAATTGTCAATAGTTAACTGTGCGATTTACACTTTAAAATTGGCGATATTTTGGTCGGCGACGTTTTGGCCTGGCGACGTTTTGTCCTCGGCGATGTTTTGGACGGCGACGTTTTGGTCTGGCGACGTTTTGGCCTGGCGACATTCTGTCCCTGGCGACGTTTTGGGCTGGCGACGTTTTGGACAGCGACGTTTCGTCCTGGACCCGTGGAGCTCACACTCGGTATGGGATTTTGTGCTTTGGCGGATTTTATTTCGAGGTTAGAGCCGCGGTTATTTCCTCTCTTCGCCAGTATCCTTGTTTGTCTTGTTATTATGCGTCTTTTGGCACCATTTGCGACTCTGCGCGACAAGTCATTTAAAATCTAGCACATTAGTACCTTTCTTTATTACATGGATTGGTACATTTCATCAAGTTTCTTCACCTTAATTTTGGAATTTTACATTTTATTTCTAGTCTCATGAATACGTACATACCTTCATAGATAATGTAGTCAGGCTAGGTACGCGGCAGCGGGACGTTCACATAATAAAATTCAAATAATTCTGTCCGGTAGCGCCGTCCGTCCATCCGCTGTCCCCCCTCCCCTCCCCAACATACGTTTGCGTTGCAACATATTAGACCTGTACTGGCAAACTACATAATATTAAAGTTCAAACAATTTGGCCATCAAAAAGCTGCCCCCCCCCCACCCTCTCCCCTTTTGCCGATAACTTTGCAACATATTGCACATTATGTGCTGACAGTTTGAATGCAGATCTACATGTTCTACATAGTATTACAATTCAAATATTCTATCTATAACATAAGAATAAATTACAATGCAAAACAATCGGATGTTTGGAAGGAGGGGGGAGGGGGAACAGCATAGTATGGACGACAGACGTTGGTCGGCAGAATTATTTAAATTACGAAAGTTGTGTAGATAATACAGTTTATCGTAAATAGTAGATATGAAACTCACTGGACTTTTTTGAAAATCGAATAGGTAAACAAATTGAAATATTTTTGGCGCAGCCTTTGCCTTATTTATTAACGCCAAGCGCTCTCTATTGAGATTTTAACGCTGAAGATACGAAATCTTTTTTTTTTACAAAAAAGGCGCTGAAAAGAGCGTGGCTGGGTTGGGCTTACGGGCTTATGGGGTTTGACTCCCTGCATCCTTCGTTTACTTTTAGTGGTTTTTTTTTTAAAATAAGATTTCTGAATAAATCAAAAAATTGCCGACGCCAACTATTTGCTTCCGTCTGAAGGACGTGCCAGTTTACTGGTATTTAATACAGTTAATTGTGTTTGAAAAAAATATAATCTTTGCCTTGACTGTTTTGGTTACATAAATATTTTGTTTTCCACGAAAAATTAAAAACGCCGTTATCACCTTACGGAAGTCGGAGTGCGAATGAATCTGCTTTAGATTTTACCTACATGATCAGAGATAGTTTAATATCTTACGAGTAAGAGAAATAACAACTGAAAATTTTACCGCACGAGAATAATCGAGAGTAGCCTATACTCGTGTGGATATGTAGTATATGTAGTGTAAAAGCGAGAAAGAGAGACGGAAAAAAGTGTAGTGAAGTGAAGTGGGGGGTACAAAAACTGAAGTTGTTACCTAATTTTATTTCACTTTTATTTTAGAACTTATTTCTAACATAAGCAGATACGACTCGTAATAATATCTCCTATATAGTCGTCCTCACATATATGCCTATCTATAGTCAGTAGATAAGAAGGTAAGCTACCGTATATTTCCTGATAGTACATACATACCCAGTTAACCTAGGATCCGTCAGTCCCGCTTACATTTGAAACCCGATTACTAATAGAGAGCTAGTAGACAGTGTTATCGATCATTCTACTATTTAAACTTGAACGAAGAACCGTACACTAAAAGGAGCCTATACCTACTACAAGGAAATAAGCGGTACATATTATCTAGCTCTGACACATACTAGGTAGTTTGGATGTCGCGGAATTTCTCTCCGCTATATCAGCTGTTTTCAAGCTGTTTTCACCCCCTCATATCGTATATAACTTGAATACAGGTTAATTTAGGGTGAGCTTACCTACACCTCATAGATCTTAGGCTCCACCTTTTACGAGACATTAACATGTATTAGGAATTCATGGTTTTATTCAACGGGTTCTACTAATCGTAAGAAAAGGGATTGGACCTGGAATTGTGAAGTCGCAAAATCTAGTTTTTATTATATATCAATACTGGTGCACACATTTAAAAATTAATAAATACCGTGTTCATCGTTTTTAATGTCGTAGATGCACTTACATTTACCTCTTTCATACTTCTAATATTACGTTTTTAATTTAAAAACATTACATCGCAACTAAACTAACGGAAATAATTGGGAATTTAAATAGTGGCGCAGTTTCAACTGCGATGCGCTACCCTTTCAGTGTATTTAGTCTTAGTCATGCAACATAGTTTCCAACTAGCTACGATGTGCTACTCCTGAGTCTGATTGGAAGTCATCCGGCACATGGAACACTGAAGGCTGGCAGTTAAGACAGGAGTACAGCAGAGACTCGTTTTGATCTCATTTTTTAGCTCTACGGCATGACCATCGAATTTTCCCAATGCGTTCGATATATACCTTTGAATTACATTATAACTATAATTGCACCTCCACCGAACGACAGAAAAGTAGAAAATTGAGAAATTATTCACCACGTAATAGAAAAACATCCATAGAAAAGGCGATGATCAAGCCGTAGCAAATTACACCTGACATTTAATACGAAATTTAGTCAATTTATAAATTATTTTCTCCGTCTTTCTCCGCTCAACTAATATATCTCTTACCCACGATTAGACTCCACCCGACAGCATAAACCAAAAAAACAACAGTAAAACCAAATTGTTAGTAGCTAGTAGTACTGGTACTGGTATAGCGTAGTTTGGGCTCCTCAGAGCCGCACATATATGTGCATGTGTTACGTAGAGACCTGTGAAACATTTGTAGAATTCTACACCAAAAACAACGTAAAGGTAAAAAAATAGACTAACTGCACAATGTCTAATATCTGCTACAGTCAACGGTACAAAAGATACATGAGGGGACGGGAGTAAAGGTGAACGTGAATGAAATATGGAATGGTGAACAAACTGTTTATGGTCTGTAAAACGATACACACAAGTACAGAATTCCTTTCCTCTTTATTAGAATAAAAACAATCGTCAATTAAATTTTAACGCGGTCATAATAATGAACCACGGAAGAAAATTCTTTCCATTTCTTTCATTGACTCCAAAGGCAAACGAAACACTGCATTGCACCTATTCTTCTATACACCACCCGGATCACATCACGATCAGTGATTGGATCAAAGACAACAACGCTTACATAACCAAACCATTCCACGGCATTACAATCTACAATGCATATATACACTTGGGCTCCTAACACAGATAGATATACCTGTACACAGCAGGAGCGACAAGGTGAAGGAAAAACGAAAAGAACTGCTATTCGGTCGGACGACGGATTCAGCAGCGGACTCAACGTGTATCGTTCTTTTCCCCAATCATAATCCATTACAATACAAGTAGGTACATACAGAATGTACTTAAATACATTGGTCTGGACCTAGTAGTCTCACACGGCCTTACGTGTATTATGTAGTGCATTTCTGCGAAACGAATATGGAACAAGGAACAACTCTAGACTCTTTATGTTCTTATATTATTCACTTGTCCTATCCCACAGCATTCTTTCCTACCCACTAAACCAAACCAAATCAAAAACTAAACTTACTATGTTGGTACCATGAATGCAATCCCTCCTATCCACGATATATCTTATATTTAATTTAGCTAGAAATAAACCGAGTGTTCAGGTATAGAAAGGTTAGAAAATATCGAGAGACCAGACACCAGACACCCTGAAGAGAAAAAGTATGACAACAGCAGAAACAGATTCAGATACAGACGACTCACTACTCAGCCCATCACACAGCTTGTCCAGCAAAAGTGCAGAAGAACCTCAACATAAAACGGACCATTGAATACAGAAATCTCATCCCCGCTCATCTTCCTATATCTCTTCGTCTCTCCTTTCCTTCCTCTTCCTTTTCTATCTTCCTAAAAGCACTTTGATTAAATGAAATCTTTCAAGAGGTTTCGGTTAGGTTTCGGTTTTCAGTTTGCAGGGAAACTTTATATTTTTATGTGTACTCTAATAAGGAAAGGACTGGGACTGGATTCGCTACAGAAAAAATCAAGCTGTGTGCATATATATTATACTGAGTGTAGAGTACATATAAAAAAAGAGAATAGAAAATACGGACACAGCCAGGTACAACTTCTCATGTAGTTTCCTACTACATATAGTACAACAGAAGATAGACGCAAAGAGAAAAAATGAAGGCTCTTCTTTGCGTACTTAAGTAATTAGGCAGTGTGCGCAGTTCGACGTAAAATACTTCCACGCTATACGTAAAAAGCAAAGTTTAAATTTTACGTTATTGAAAAATTGCGGACAAAATAACGTTACGCAGTTTGCGCACTCCAATAATATAACGCAAAAAATTTACACGTTATATTCAGTAATTTTCAAAAATAGATTATAAGCTTGTTTTTCTTCTCGTTTTTATCAAAAGTAACATATATAATTAAACAATTATATATATTTAAATCGATTATTTCATTTAGTCAACCATTTCCGCCCTGAAGTTACAACTTTCCAGTTGCTAACATCTGACAATTAAGAATAGAAATCTTAGATTTTTTAAAATATTTTTGAAAATAATTTTAATTATATAGAAATAAGGTGTAAGTTGGCGTGCGATGCGTATATGGGACGTTGGTTCACCACACATGTCGTAAAAGATCAACTTTCACATAAAAGTCATTCGCCCCTAGTGAGGATTGAACCCCAGGCCTTCAAAGACAGGCATGTCCAGAATCCTTGGATACTTCGCTTCGCTAACCACTAGGCCACCAGGGCTCTCAGTAAATCCGCGGAAATTCAAATTTTTACGTTAACGTGATATTTTGATTACGCTATACGTAAACGCTACCGTAAAATATAGCGTTACGTAATTTCAAATGTTTACGCAAAACTTAAGTTTTACGTAAAATGGGAGGAGCTTACGAAAAAATATTTTTTGCGTATAGCGTTTTGCGTTTTACGTGAACTGCGCAAACTGCCTATTATTTATTCTTTCATTGAATGGATTCTACATTCTACTCTCCCGAGTTGTACCGTTCCAAGCTTCTCCTATGTTACTGATACTAAAGTGAGACTAACAACTAACCTGATCCTAATACAGCACCGTGCCCTAACTCACTATCCCATCCATGTCTTACCATTAGGCTGGTATTACCATCCACGTCCTCATCCGCTTTCACCCAAAAAACTTGTTACTGTTTTTCTTTGTAGGCTATACTGCACCATACTGACTACAGTAAGACCAAGACGAATACGATAAACATTAGTTATCACCATACGCTTTTCTTCTTCGTGCATGATGCTCATAATACTATGAATAGCATTAATGTAGAATTTGGAATAGCGTCAGCTTCTACTCCTCAAAAACATTTCCTCCTAATAAATGACTTAGGCCCATGTGGGATGAAGTATCATATACCATACCTGTGTAACTCATTAAAGTAATTCATTAATCCAAAGTTAAGACGAACAAAAGATTATTACTTACATCAGCATTAGGGCTCTTTATAACAATTTAACTTTTTCATCTCCTTCATTCATATGCCATACCTGGCAACACAGTACTTAGTCTACAGAACGTCTTCATATTAAGTACCTCCCTCCTCCTCTACATCCATAACAGTAATGCTATGATATACACGGGCAAGACAAAACTTACAAATGATATGCATCAAATAGTTACATAATTTTATACATCGAGTCACATCTGTTTAAAACGTACATCTTTCAGACATTGACATTGATATATGGCGCGTATTTGGGATTCAAAATGCTATTAAATATAACGACAATTACAGTTAATGGTTTCCTCGTCCTTGTACTCGGGCAACTAAAAGTGGATTGTTATGGTACTTAAATTAATCCATTTATGGGTAATATAATCTGTTAATGGATAACCGTCGATGTCGATAGTTACAAAAGTTACCTGCTTCTCGTGACTGTCAAAATATTAATAATAGCTGAGTTATTTTGAAGGATTATTTTATATTGGATTACCATTACCATCAACTGTGTCACCACGTTCTAAGGACTAATATACCATTTACAATGTATACAACATATTATGATTCCTTTAATATCACTAATTTTGATTTCCTCCATGGTGGTCATAATACGATTTCATACCAAAAACAAATATAAAAAATAGTATCCACCAATAACACGTTCGTCCTATCATAGAATGGAGGATCGGAGTCTAGTGCTCCGATTGGGTCCGAAAATCGTGGACCCGCACCCAAACCTGGACCCAAACCTCGGATTCAATCAAATTTGAACCCAGACCCGTACCCGAAACCAAAGTCACGGGTTCAATCAAATTTGAACCCAGACCCAGGCCCGAAACCAAAGTCACAGGTTCAAATTTTCTTGAACACGCACCCACTATGATGTAGGTATACCTACATCATTTCTTGAACCCAGCTCCGGACCCGCACCTGAACCCGAAATTAAACCAGTTCCTGAACACATATTTGGACCCGGGTTCAAGTATTGATAACAGATTTTAAAATTTATTGTTAGAGATAGTTAAGGACGCGTTTGCCAGACTACAAGCTCTTAAAGGCAAATTAAATGATTTTTAAAATTAAAAAATTTGTGTTTGTAGTTTCTTTAAACTATTTTGAACTCCACGCGCGAATTTCTTAAAAACAATTCTATTATGTCTTAGAATCTATGACGGGCTACTTCATGGTTTGTGTATTTACACTTCTACGCGTCACTTCTAGTAGCTTTATGTTTGACCTTGCTGACACACACAAAAATAACAGTTTCGGCAAATCCCAGTTGCTTGACAGAACTAGAGCTTAACACGCAACGGAATGACGATTTTCTGTTCAGAATGGTTGGGGTCGGGACACGGAACGGAACGGAATAGAAATTTTCCGTTCCGATCGGAATATTCCGACATTTGTATATCCATGTATTTTTATTGTATGCTAAATACTAAATATCAAGTAAACGCACAACTATTGATCTAACCACGAAATCACGATATTACACAGGATTTTTAAGCTAATATATCCTGTTTTCGCGTACCTAAGGTTATGATGTATGCAGAAAATGGCGTGGTGAATTAGTTGGGTGTTTTGAGTAAAGTAGTTGACTAATTTTGTGTGCTTGAGTGTATGTTCAGTTTCTCTCGTTCGTAAATAAATTGGCGATTACGTAGTCACTGAATTCTATTGATAAGAACAAAACTACTAATTTATTAACAATTAAAATACCAAGAAAGAACGAAGATTTAAAGTAAGAGACGGTTTGAGCTGATTGCTCTAAGTGTTTGATTTTACAAGTAATTTCTAACAGCTTTATGGAAAGAAAGGATGTATTTCCTGTCAGACTACTGAATTATAGGTTAGATTTACAAAATGACTTCTAACAGAGCTTGACAGATAAAACTGCCTGAGTACTCCATTACAACTCTGAAATGCAAGTAATTAAAGTTATATTTTCGACATCAAATTATAACTTTCCAAACTAAGAATACAGATATTTGACCTAGAATAATGATTATTCAGGAACTAAAAAGAACAGAATAGGTCCCGCCAAAGTTGTTACAAAGTTAAGTTTGAATGTTAATTGGTTAAGCAGCTGCTCAACCATACAAACGAGCTAATCCAGTCAGCAGTCGAGTACAGTCAGAAAGCTTACTAGACTAATTTACATTAGTTACATAAATATGGGTCTATTTTAAGTTACGAATTACCATGCACAATTATCATAGTATATTTTAAGTGAAACTGTACAGGATAAAGTCTTTGTCCCCAAACGATAGTTATTCTACCGCCAGAGGCTAGGACAAGACAAAGCGAGTAGGTAGGAAGCAAATTGTTAGACATACAATTAGTTGTAGAACAGATATATTCTTGAACCTGAACAATCTTGCAGTGCGCAAGACTCTACAAATAAAGCATTAACCTAGTTTCAATTAGATATGATGTAAATTATTAGTATTTAGATTAAACCTTTTGTTAAGAAACCGCAATTTCAGGACGAAGAATTATGACGGAATACAAGGACGTAATTCCGTAATGAGCGTATGTATGTATCTTATGGGTTCCATAACTGACACGCTCACAGATTCGTATCAGTCATTTCATAGCCTAGTCCATTACTG
>JAQFZE010004574.1:0-11115 GCA_034695245.1 Dicyrtomina saundersi | reverse complement strand
ATTTGTAATTACATATTTGTGTAATTATCACATCTTAATATTTATCTATGAAAATCTCAATAGAACCCTTCGTTAAATTTCCAAATTACTAAAAGCATAACATACGAACTAGGAAACACACTGGAGGTATTTAGTATGTATGTAATATGAACTTTAGCTTTAGTCAGTTCTTATCTTATTTTATTTTCCTAACATCATTGATTTATTTTTTTTTCAAAATGTAATTCGATTTGCCCACTAAAATTCTGACAACATTAACAATAATTAAGTTCGTACACAATCATATTAAATCAATAATTAATAAATTTGCACTATTATTTGTTCTAATTCTAATATGAACGCGTAATTGTTAAATCTTTACATAGTTCAGTCACTTGCCAACTTTTTTACAGCATTTTGTACATTAAATTTAATAATTAGCTTTAAAAATGTTATACAAAAACTGGGATAAACGGGTTTAAATATTATACATTTGAGTGGCTCAAAATTATCAACTAAATTGGTGAGCCCTATTCTTTATTGTTTTCCTATACAAAAACTGGGAGTCAATATCAATGATCAAGAAACACAATGAAACGTACTCGTCACCCTCACATTAAATATGTTACAACTTCAAAACAACTTTGCACAAACATATCGGCGCTCAACGCTCCTGTCTTCTGTAACATTAAAGACATTAATGATAATTCCTGAGTAATTCCATAACCGTAGTAACTATCAGCAGCTATTTGTTCTTTGCGGAATACACTGACCACTGTTGATCTTGCCGGTATACACTTGCTCCATTAGCAATACAAATTACTTTCGAATTCGGCATTAAAACCACATGCTCATGTGATCTGCAAGCGTCCAAATATTTGTTTTTCAGTATACAAGGGGGATGGGTGAGGTTTGACTTTTCGCTGATTATTTTTTGAAAAGGGGTGAGAGTTGTAACCGGGTACTGTTACTTCAGTGACATGTACCCACCATTTTCAGAACTATTCGTGTATTAAAGTAAAACAATTGGAAGTATGTACCATCCATGCAATTTTGGTGTTTTTTTCACTTATGCAGAATACATACATGCATAGGAAATATGGGTTAGTGAAAACTCATTCTTAAATTAATATTATTTTATTTTTATTTATCCTTGGTTTACAGAAACTTGCTAATAATTCCTGCGTAAAGAGCATGAAAATACTTATCGTATACATTTAATTACCTATACATAATGATACATTTAATAAATTGATAACCAAATCATAATTAAAGCATCTGCATAAACTACAGATACTTGATTATTAACATAATATCTCAAATTGAAGTTACTACAACAACAAACATGGTTCTGTTTACATAAAATGTAAGTCCTATATTTTGACACGTATCGTGTCCGAGATGAGTCGTGAATTATAGCTCATGATCATCTTTACAATATGCATTTATGTAATAACCATAGTTTAAAAAACAAATTAATATTTTATTTAGGTAATATAAAGCCTTTATTAATCTTTGAATGATGTGTATTGTTCTTACTCTGTTTACATTGCGTTAATGTGGTGCTGGCTGTAAATAACTATTTACGTGTTCTCTCTTTAAAAAAATAAATTAAACTAAATTACATCATAGAACCAGATCCGCCCATCCCAGGTGTGTGAGGAGATGCAAACTGTTGCTGAGCTGGACTCATCATTTGTTGTCCCATCTGGGACCGAGCCATAGAACCAGGTGGCCCCTATAATTATATATTAATCCAGAATATAGATGCTGAAGTAAGTAGGAAATTTAAATTTAATAACTATCGTTATTACACGATCCGAAGTTTGTTGAGATAAATTATAAGGCTTTAAATTTTCGTAACTCAAACTTACACTTGACATCGGAGGTTGAGGAGGAGGAGGGCCACCAGCTGGACCTGGTCCTGGCCCGGGTCCACATACCGGGACTCCACCACTTGGAGGTGCTCCGCCTCCATCCGGTGGTAAGAACAAATTAGCTAAAAGATCCTGTACAGATGGGAATATTGAACAACATTCCATTCCCAAGCTAGCTTGATTAAATTCTGTAAATCTTTTAAGTTGTTGGGATACGGCTGAATACTCCACAGACGCTGTAAGACAAACAAGTTTTTTTTTATTACAAATTAAAGGAAAGCCGATTTGTTGATAATTTTTAAAACACGCTATTTGTGAAAACAAAAATGAATTTTTTGAATTTTCAAAAACCCCCGAAATTACTGTTTAGATAATGTTTTACAGATTACAAAACATCAAATTTTACGAAAATCCGATGAAAATTGTGAGAGTTTGAAACCACAAGGTTTCAGAAAATAAAAAATTCAATTTTTTGCCAATTTGGCGGACTGCGTACAGCTGTGAGCAAACCCGTGACCTGCGACGGCTGCGACAGTTAGGCACGCGTTTACTACCTAATAGTCCCCATTTAACTTGCAAAAGATTAAGTTGAAAATCGTTGCACATAATTTACTGACCCTTTCTTAGTTTCTTGTAAACCTGATTTTAGTAAGGTCCTATTTACGATAACTTAATTTCATTAATTTTAAAAACGTGCGTAATTTTATGGTAAATAGAAAATAAGCCTGTACGTAACACCGTATCTAGAAATATATTTCGGTGCTTTAATTTTGGGGCAGGGGAAATTCTTTCCGTGGGAAACCCATTTCATGTCCCCACCAACCAATTGCAACTTATTTGTACTTATTGAGCGGGTACACGAGAATGGGAAAACCGTCCGCAATCTCAGTTCAACTAAATTTGACGATAAGTTCTTATTGGCACTGCATCGAAATACAGCTTACATTATTTTATTAGCGTAAGATAATACCCTACCATTTCACTAGTTTCATGTGTACAAAACTAAACTTGGAACAATACAATTTTTCACAATAAGTGATATTAAAAATTGTCACCCATTATTTATTCTAACAGTACAGACTCTGGATAGAGCTCAGGCTTGTGGTAGTGTGGTACTTCGTATTTCTCGGTAAACATTTTTAGAGAGCTCAATGAAAGTACGACACACATGATTAATTAACTGAGAACTTTTTTTAATTACCTGGTCCCACAGCCCGTTTCTCCGCTAACTGAGTAATATTTGTCGAACTCTCGTAGATTAAAGGGATAACAACGAATGGAATTTTCTCAGGTTGACTTCCATCGCCGTCATCTCCACCCGATGTTTGTGTATCCATTCGATGACCCTGACCTCCTTGAGCACGCGTTAGATGTAGCTAGACAAATCAAGAATAGTTAATAATTTAGAGAGAGGAGTCCACTAACAAATAACGATAGGCTTTGAAATAACGCCAATAACGATACTGACAAATAATGACAACTTTTCACTCAGTAAAATTTCCCCCTGAAATCCAAATCTGTATATATTTAGCTGTCACTATTGAAAATTGATCATTTATGCCTGAATTTTTGAAACGTGATAGACTTCAAAATACTGAACGAAATAAAGTGGAAACACTGTTTTAGATAAGAAAAATGCATTTTTGCGCTTTGCCTACTATTTGAAATAAGCTAGAAGATAAAAATTATCGGAAGTTTGATCACCAAGGACTTTAGCTTTGTTCAAAAACATCATTAAATCTATAACAAGCTAAAATTTCTTGAGAAGTATGAACCAAAGTAAAAAATGTCAATTTTGATCCAACTTGTTGGCTCGTTGGCAAACCCCTTCTTAACAGTAACGACATGGACTCCCGAATTAACGTTAACAGGTTGGTTTTACATCACATGTACTACTAAATAAATTGTAAACAAGATAATTTTTTTCAAACACTAGAAACAGGTAAAACCTTACATATATTAGGATTTTAGTAGCTGAAGTGACAATCGCGGCCATTCCTTGAGGAATTATCGGCATAGCTGAATGGGGCACCGTCAGACACAACTGAACGTTCCACTTCCAATTATGCTGGTCAACGATGGATGGTACGAGTTGAAGTCGAATAATTTGAATACAATCCCTTAAAATTCGGGGCGGTAATGAAATCATTCTGGCAAAAGCTGCTAAACCATTTGGCCTAAAGGGTGGGCTTACGACTTTTGTTGCGAAGAATGTTTCCAGCAGCTAAAGCAACAAACAGTTTATGAAGCATAAAGTGTAAAAGTAAAATAATAAAGTACGATGCTAATTTCTGAAAAAATTCGTGTAAGTGGCATTATGAGTTTAAATTACATGAATATCTTCCGGACTCCACAGATCTTTAAACTCTGGTGCGGGAGTTATTTTTAAATGCAGTGTTTGATGATGATTGATATCATGACCCACCCGGAACTGCATAGTCTGAGATCGAAATAGTAAAAATCCTGGCCCTCGTAAATCCATTACTTCCAACTGCAAAAATTTCAGGTGTTAGCAAAATATCCTAAAGTAAATGCTATATTTTTCCATATCTAAGGCCCAAGACCAAAGTTATTCATCTATTAATACCTTTATATCGTCTTGTTGCACAATTCTCTGAAGTTGCCTTCTCAGGTACGATGAACCAAGAAACCTTTCCAATGGGCTGCACGGATGGCCTGGAAGGTTAGAAACTCCAGTGTTACCATCACCATGAATATTGTCGACACTTGTGACTGGCGTACATAGTGCGTCTAGAGCATCATGTGTTAAAATTGTTGGGATCGCCCCAGCCCACGATCTCTGAGGCAAAATTCTATTTGTTGTCATTATTGGTTTTCCGTCCATCTGAAAATATTTATTGCGTAGGCTAGATTTAATTAATTATCTGAATGGCGAAAATAATTTGTTTCGTTGAAACACATTTTTAAGCCGCCCATGAAGTGACAGAAGGAAGCAACACAATCCCAGTTAAATCTGCTCAATGAATAACTTTTTTACCCGAACTGGTGATGGTCTGGACATTCCGGGTGATCCCACAGATCCTGTTGCAGCCCAAGGACTATGAACAGGGGCTGGAGAGTTGTCCGCTCCATGGAAAAAGGGTGAGGGGTGACCACCTCCTCCTAAACCACTCATCCCTCCCGTGTTGCCGACAGAAGTTGGTCCCATACTTCCAGGATTTGGGTTAGGAGATGGGGTTGGGACTGACATGGGTCCCCCTGAAGGTGATGGTGCTGGGAGTAAGGAGGATGAAGACGGGGATGGACTTGGATGAGGTAGCATTGCTTGGGAACTGGGATTTGGTGAAGGCTGACTCAAATGGCTTAATGACGGAGGTGGTGAGGCCAGGTTGACAAATGATGGGTTTGCGGGACTAAAACTTGTTGAAGTCTACAAACGTATCAAGAAGTATACACTTAAGCAAAACTTAATAACCATTTAAACACCTATAAACTCTGGGTTAACTACAGTACTTACTGGCTGAATGTGAGGGCTAGCAGGTGTATGAGGATTTGATCGCCCAGGTGCAGGGCTCGAAGGTTTTACTGACAGGAAACTTGAAGAAGAACCTCCAGGAGTTCCTACACTGAGATCCATATCCATCATCATCATTGTGGAGATTGGTGACGGTGGATTGTCATCCTCAGATTGTGACCGCCTTCGAAATACTGCATTCTCATCCACATACTTCATTAAGAATGCCTGCATTAGCGCAATATTAAAAGTGATTAATGACGTATTCAAGATGCAGTGAAGCAAACGTAAACACAGAAACACTAGTTTGTAAAAAACAAACTGAACTCTTATATGTAATTAAATTATTAGAATTAGAATAAACTTACCTTTGGGATTTGCATTGGAGTCAACTCCCCAACACAAACAGATTTGTCAAACAACGAATATGCTCCATCCCTGATGCTTACCAAACCCTCGGATTGGAAATGTATATCGATACAATAAGTATTCATGTACACAATACGAACATGTGTAGGTGACTGTGGAATTAGAATAAAAGTTGCCACAGGAATTTGTGGTCGGTTATACTGAGCTCCTAGTTGTGGGGTAGTAGGTAATTTTGTAAGCGAATAAAGCGGTTCATAAGTTTCATTTAGTAATTTGATTAGCCCATCCAAGGAGCAAGTGGTGGGAGAGTTTAATAATTTTTCTAAATGAACTCTTAGAAGCGTGTGCGGATTATGGGAGAGTGTGCCACCTGGATACAAATAGAAATTCACAATAAACAATAGAAAACGAAGAAAGGTCATCAAATACCAACCAAAATACAAAATTGGGTGCTCAGTGCTCTTACAATATGATTATTCACCGTATAACCGTCACCAAATCCAGGACAGGATAAAACATGATATGCATTGGTTTTAGTTTAAAAAAATGCTAAAAGATAAAAATTTAAACTTACCAAAAGTGAGTCTATAACATTTGTCGGAAATACTGTAAACAATATTGACTACAGCAGAGCGGTTTGGTCCGTAATTTAATGACAACTTATTCCAAGTATAAGATTTGACTGCGACCAGACCCGACTGCTCCATTTTTCTCATCCAACTTGATTTTTGAACTAGAATAAATAATTTTACAATTGCCGTCCACTCATCTAGAAAATGGTCGACTATTTTTGGAATATGATCATCGGAAGACGAGAGTGCCATTTCATACACAAAATGTACAGGTTTCTCTACGTTAGGGACGTATTGGCTATAACCAAAAGCAACAAATGAGTTACAATCGTATCATAAATGAAAGTATATTCACAATCGATTTGAAAATTCACAAATAAGTTAAATAAAGATTAAAAATCAAGTAACATTACCCATAGGCTTTTGGACTTGGGCTGAATTTTAATTCTAAGTTCCAAGTTCGGAACCCTTTGAGTTGCATTTGAGATCGTACAGTAGCAGATTGCAGTCGAGCATGCAGCTTATCTAAAGTGTTTTTCGGTAAATTTGTATTCTGTAAGTGCGGAGTACTAGGGAACTGAAGAATAGGTACAGAGAGACAAGTTCCGTTTGCTTCAACTCGACAACCACCATGGATTATGTCACGCTTGGTAAACTGTAAGTTTAAGTACATAATTTACCTTACACGATTATGGTAATCAAAAGAGGCAAACTAAATGCTGGACTTAAAAATGTATAAATTATAAATGTTGTAGCATTGTAGCAATGATTACTTCAGTAGTTAATAAGGCGAATGGGAGCCGCTCATCACAAAGAGCAACAATGTGAGCCAAACTCGGGACAAAGTAAGCTGGATGCTTGTACTTTTTAGCAGCATTCACTTCTCCTGGCTTAGTTACTTGTGGAGGTTGAGCTGCTCCTAGTTTACGCTTTCCAATTATTCGCTCACTAGGATCTAAAACTGTTACAAGATAGTCGTTTTGTTCAGCCGTTACTTGAGAATGTACAAAACATTTTGACCAAAACCACTAAATTGATTTCTATGGGATATGATTTTATTGCTAACAAAATTGTAAGTACCATCAACTTCGGTGAAAGCCCCGTGTGTGGCTGCAAATGTATCCAATGGAATAATTGTAACAGGTTTCAAGTAAAATTTTGGAATTGAGCCCCCAGCTGCAGTCCCAGCCGGTAAATCTTCATTTTCTTCTGCAGATGCTTTTTTAACCATCACAAGGTAAAAAAAGTAGTCCATTTCACTTGGATATTCTTCTTTCTCCTTGAATTCCACGATCTACATCAAACAAGTCGGAAATACACATTTAAGAAAAAATTAAAACATCCTCGTCGTTATCTCCTTATATACATAACATACATTCAATTTCAAATTACCAGAATCGCATACGGGTGTTTCTGAAACTTAATTGTTAGCCTATGTGGACCAATTTTTTTCAAAATAGGGTTTTCATCCCAATGTAGTAAAGTGATGCGATCTGCCGCACTTGCTGGCAAATGCTGAAGAGTTTTCTCACACCGGCGTTCCGTTATCCAATATCTGAGATATGTTACATAAACAAAGCAATGAAGGTAGTTGAAATTTATTTCCTAACGAATTTTACTAGCACTCCACTGGAGGTAAGGAAGGCTTTAATTCTCGTTAAACATGAATACAAGAAAGAACGAAGAACATACCTTAACTGAGAAATATAAGATGACAATTTTGCCGTATTTAGATTCATTGAGTTGATAGTTTGCTGTATTTCATTTACAACTGAGGGTGAAGGATCAAACTGTGGTACGTGTACCAAGAATGCACCAGTATTAATATTAACGGCTACTAACAGCTGTTCAGATCTATAATTAAATTTAAAGCAACACATTATTATTAGATGTGTAACCCCCCCATAACATTTTTGTAATAATACAAAATGACTTTAACAGTAATACCTTAAACAAGGCGTTAAAACAGGTACACTCAACACAGGTGGGGAGCCTTGTAGAGTACATTCCACTGTTAGTGCCAACTCGATTTCTGTTCTTAATTCAGAGAGCCGATTCCGACTTCTCAAATAAATTGTATGAACCATTATTTTCTCTAACTGATTTGCTTTTAGTCCTTCTCCTGTCTGGGCGGCTTCATCCGGGGGAAGAGGAGGTTGATGGGTGACACCAAGTGGTTGTGCTGGATCCGCTGCATCAACTGCAATTACAAGTCGGTACCCTAGCTCTGCTTTTGGGTCCAAGGAGCTTAGTTCCCTGCAAAGCGAGTAATTAGTAATAAAAGACTAAATTACCACACTGCCTTCAATTAATAAATCAGTGCAATCATTTTTTTAATTAAATGAGACTTACTTCCAATATCCAAGAATAATTGACCTTCCAACAGTATACTCTTCTATACTTAAATAATCTCCTAGTCTCTCTCTACATAGCTTTAAAACTTGCGAGTATAAAACTTCTAACTGGAGTGATTGGGCAAAAGCATGAAGAATGTTGTAAAGTTCTCTAAGAGGAGCGGATGACATATCCAGTCTTGACTGGGCAAGCTGGAGGATAAAGCCTGTTTGGAGCTTGTGCACTAATGACATTCCATCTCCGATATCCTTGTCCTCCACTAAAATCTCAATGTCAATAATTCTCCATGGCATCGATGGCGAGTCTCCTAGGACGGTAAGGCTCACTTGAAATTCATTATCCACTTGGAAAACCACGCGTCCTTGTTCAATCTGAATAAATAATATATAAAATAGAAATTTTTGTCCCATGGAAATCAATGAATGTCTTCATTTCAATTTCGATACATTATTATACGCTTAAAAAATTAAACTTTAAGCTTCTAATTCTGAGCCTCTCAATAATAACAATAAATTATTATAAACTACTTACTAAATTAAATTAAATTAACAGCCTTTTGAATTTATGCTTGGCTCTTTTATCACTGTAAAATCCATAAAGTTGTTTAGGCCAGAAGGCTTTTTTGTCGACTTTGGCCAATTAGCTTATAATTAATTAATAACCCTTTTAAAAAACCACTCAGCAGCAGCTCCACTTAGAACCCTAAGAAATAATAATCAGCAACCACGATAATAAAATTAAAAAGACATTTACGTCGAATTCTATATTGGAAATAGAGGGCAGCGGCAGACTGCTTCCATCGGATCATCGTCATGACCTGACCCCCGGATCTTCGACCCTACCAAACTGTAATCCACAAGATGCAATCTACCTTAGCGCCTTCACATCAACATCACCATTGCTATTGAATATGGAAGCAACCAATGCTAAATTTTAGATTCACAAAATTATTCCCCATGGAATTCTTACGAAATTTAATACAGGGTACGTGGGACACTCTAGATAGCATTAAAAATTACTTTGGAGGATATTTCACAAACATTCTGGGTTTTGGAACATGTGCCTTTATCATTTACTCCAATACAGACATTTTGCGCGACCTAGAATCAGGATGTTGTTTGCAAAGTATACTCAGGGCAATCCTACGTCTTGTTCTTCTAATGCTGACTACTCTCATAAGCATCATACTACTCGCATCACTTTTGGACTCGCCTAAGCCCCCTACTTCTGACGGTGTTCAGCCGCGAAGTCTTAAACGGAGCCCTGATCTTAACGATAATCGTAAAATTGAAGATGAATCTAAAATTATCTTTAACCAAGTCAGAAATCCTGAGAATATACTTTCGGCAGGCAAGGACGAATACAATCATGATTGTGATGAAGAGCAAAAGGAGTCGGCACTTACAATGGCAAACAAGTCGTCCCAATTAGGAAAATTTTTAAGTTCCAGCATAAATAAAGGACTTGAATCCAACAATGTAGAGTACGACTACGATGAATGTTGCCAAGAACAAACAAGGGAAATTCCACTGAGCAAGCTGTACCTCAATAAGACAAAATGCTCCGTGCCACTGCAACCAAGAAGCAATGATGGCCAAACTCAAACAATTTGTCACCTAAACGACTGTGAACCCAAAGATTCACTTTTTCCAGTATCGCAAAATTGCACAAGGCTAAAAGTCGACTATACTACAAATCAAACTTTTAATCAATGTACACGTAAACTACAGCCTTCACAAGAAGAAAATAAGCATGAGCTACAACAACAGCAATGTCAATGTCAGACATGTCAACCTAATCATTATTCATATAACCCAGCTACGTACACATTTGAAACGCAAACTCAGGCCAATTCAAGCCCATTCTCGTTAAGCTGTAATAACAACTACACAAATAATCCTCAATTAATACCGGCATTTCTAAACTATTACCAGATGCAGAGTCTACTGGCACCAACAGCAGACTGCAACACACAAGCCAATGGTATCAACACCCACACACCGTTCCTCCCGAATCTCAATCCACAGAGTAAAAGTAATTGCGGTTGCGACATAAGCCAGGAAACGCTTAGTTCCAGCTATGGCTATGACTGTTCAGACGAGGACGACGATGAGTATTCGAATAATAAATATACAGCAGAAGCCCTTAAGCGCGAGCCAGCTAATGTTAAAAAAAAAGTAACTTCTCGAAACACAACCACTGAGGACAAGAGAAAGACAAAGAGAGAGGGTGATTTTGCATATGAAAATGAACGAAATTACTCAAGCGCAAAGAGCGAAGTAGACTGGAAAGAAATTCGACGAAAATCACTTCAGGAGCCTGCACCACAGAAACATAATGAGCAGCTGAATAATTGGTTTCACAATAAGAAACACGACCCACTTAAAAAAACAAATCCTAATTCAGAGATCGACAAAGATCAAGGAATATTAAAAAACACTTCCTCGTACAATTCCAAATTCAAGAGTAAAAAGACTAAGTAAAAAAC
>JAQFZE010004573.1:0-11116 GCA_034695245.1 Dicyrtomina saundersi | reverse complement strand
CTTGGGTACCCAAATACTCAAATTCTTTGGGTACCCCAAGAGTCTTGCCCAAGTAAAGCTGTATTTCATTCTGAAACGTATTATTAACAACACATTACCCCAAAAATCGTAAGGTAAATTTTTTTTACAACCCAAGACTCTTGGGTTACTCTTGGGTAAGATGGCGGAAATTCTTGGGTTTTGGGTTTTGGGTGCTGACATCCCTATCTGCGACATCTGCGGTCTATCTTTCAGAATAAAGTCAGATTTGCTGGAGCACAAATCCGTTCATCGTGGTCCATCACGCATCTTCCAATGGGTGGAGAAGGGCTCGTTTTCTTCTCAAGAAGAAGCAAACAAGGCAATTATTTACAAATGGAAAATTCAATACACCTTCAACGGAGCTACTAGGAAACGAGTCACATATTATTGTAGGCAGCACAGGATTCACTGCCCTGTCAAAGTTCAATTAGCCTACTCTGTCGAGAATTGAGTCTCCATCCACAGAACACAAAGTTCCCGAGGGTGAAGAGAAAACACTCGGAACCCATCAAGGATCGTATGCGTAGACTAATGGAGCAGGGAATCTTTGGGCCCCTTCGAATGCTTAAAACGCTGAATATTCAACACAATTCACCTACTTTCAGAAGTCAGAAACTTTATTTCCCGCTATAAACTTCTGTATGATCCAAAATCCATAGCCAAATTTAAAGCGGGGAAAATAAAGGCTCCCCCTGGAAGTGCAAAACTAAAACTGCCTTGTGAATTTAACACGGAGGAATTTTCTAATGAAACAACGTCAACTCAATAATAAATCACTTTTTTGTATTAAACCACACACCATAATCACCATATAATGCCATTGCAGATTGTTTTGTTTTTACCGTGCAATATGTAGAGTACCTAAGTCATTATATATGTCATGTGTACTAACTACCTATTCAGATAATACAGCCACTATCAAGAAGATGTTGTGAACTTAGCTTTACAATTTCAGTAATAAATCTGATTTCGAAATTAAATGCTCTTAAAATGAAAGCATCTACCGTGTTTATTTCCCAATACATATTCAATAGCGATGAATGCATTATTTACATGCAATATTGTAAGAATCGATAGGTTATTTAGGTAAACGAGAGTCAGTGGCAAAGAAAATTTTTGTAGCTATTGGGACTAAACGCCCTAGGCAACTATGTTCAACTGTACTAAATATAATAAATAAATTCAATAAACTACGTCCATTAATTAATTATTGCAATCAAACAGAGTAACAATATTTTATTCAACAAATCAAAAATTTGTATGTAAACTTTTTATAAGCCATAATTTTATTGTTGTTTAAGCTACAGAATTTTAAACTAGAAAATCTGAACCTCGTCGTCTGACGCAGTTTTGTTGGTCGGCGGAAAGTGAGAGTTCATCTGGACAAGCACACGTCGTTGTGAAGACGGAACCGTTGCCTGCAAATGGAACCGGAAAACAAAAATGGGAACAGTGGCCAATCCGCTTCGAGCAAAGATTTTCACCAGCAGGCTGCAGAGTTGCCCCATACGTCTTAATATCCCACAAAAGAAGTTCCTACGAAATAAAACCAATTATTGTTAAATTATTGTAGATTGTTAGAACGGGAAAATGAACAAGAACTTAGTTTATAGGTAAATTAAACTCTTTCACAAAGTTAAAATAAATTAAAACGTTCAGGGCTATACTTACAGATTGATAAATCATTTCCAACTCTTCACCGTTGCATTTGTTTACTTTGTAGATTGATTTACTCTCCATTTCGATGAAAAAGACGTACTTACCATACGTTGCAATTTTCATAATCAAAGAACTGGAACGAAATTGGGACGAATTTGCAGTGAAAATTAGTTTTTGGTCTGAGCCATCGAACTTGCATGACCAAATGGAACTGGGACGGTCTCCTTGTGACCAATACAGTCGACTGTCTACAAAATCAACGACAAGGCCAAAAGGATATTTATTATTTGTGCTGAGAATAACTTCTCTTCGTGATCCGTCCAGACCCGCTCTTTCAATACGATGCTTATATAAGTCAGACCAGTACATCCACCTGGTGATTAAAAACAATAAATACACATTTTATTAAAGGAACACTTGCTGTAAAGTTTGAACTTGTTTAGCTGTAAGTTTCAGGTATGTTGTTCGATCAGTCTTTCCTCCCGTACTATCCTTCGACCTCCTACCGTACTAACACAGAGCTATAAACAGGCTTTTAATGTAACTGGCCACTGCTAATGTGTAAAGCCTGGCGCTCAACATATTTTTAATGAAAACAGTCCAAAAAGTTTTGGCGTCGAAACCGCGACTACAGTGTATAAAAGTAGTACGCAAAACACGCTCTGAATCACTTATCAAATCTACCTTGTCATTTAGTTTCACTGTAAATGATTTATATTTAGTGCCAAAGAAATTAAAGAATGAACTAGGTAACTTAGAGTGAGAAATAATTAGGAAATTTGAAAATTACCCGTGCAGTGGATTCACAGCAATGGAACGCAGAAATGAAAATCCGTCGTTGAGAAGAACTTTTTTCATGCTACCCTTGAAGTTAGTAACGCAAAGTTGATTTCTCTTCCAATCTACCCAGTAGAGATGATGATGAATCCAGTCGACAGCAAGCCCATCAATATGAGACGAAGAGTCGTGAGAAAATAAAATGCTTTTGTTTCCTGCTTCTACGTTTATTGGTGCTGTGTAGATATTTCTGTCCAAATAACTGAACCAAAATATTGTGTTCGTTTGGAAATTGTAATCGGTGCCCTGAACGTTGAATTCATTTTGTATTGATTGAGTTGTCTACATTAAAATATAAGAAAAATAATTTTGTGGCGTCAAAGCTTTTTCTCCAATACAAAAATGCAGTTCTCAAAATGAGTAACATACACATTACAAATCACACGTACGTTTAGTCCATCCATTGAGATCATTTTAATATCGTTAATTGAAGAAATAATTAGAGATGCATTTCCTTTCGCGTATTCGCATCTCGTGTCATCTTCCGGGTCTTTGACAAAACCATCTCGGCATCTGTGACAGTTTTCATCGTCACTTGGAGGAGCACAAGTCCCAGGATATCGACACTTGTTTACGTCTGCAAATTCAATTGCCGTGAAAATAAATATCTATTTTAAACGAATTTAGCAGGCCTGTTAACAATTCTCATGTTTGTAGTGTCCGGTGTTGAAAAACTACTTGCGGATTAAAACAATCTGACACTTACAATGAGATAAAGAGAGATATATAGGATAATGGCAGTTCGCGTCTAAAATACAATTACAATTAAAATACATATTATCCAGGATTTTAATGGCTTGATTTAAAACTTTTTATGCAGAGGATTTAGTATTTTGTTTTATTAGCGGAATAATTTAAACTTTGGCAATGGGTTCCTGAGAATGTATCCGTACAGATGCAACCGAAGCTGGAGCTATTGAATATATCTATACATGTGCCTCCATTTAAACAAGGATAAGGATCATTGACAGCACAGTTTTGTGTTGAAATTCCGCAGTCTCGTCCCTCGTATCCTTCTGCGCAAGCGCAGGTGTAGGTATTAATCCCGTCCACACAAGTACCGCCATTTTGACAGCTTTCACTTAATAAGCAGTCATCAATGTTTAATTCTGTAACATACAAATTATCATCTATTTTTTGCAATATCTAGCTAAATCATATTCTTTGAAGAAAAAGTAAATATCTTGTTACCACAAAGTGTGCCATTGAATCCCTCAGCGCAACTGCATACAAAGTCCAGATAATTGGCCGAAACAATACAAGAAGCTCCATTTTGACACTGCTTACTTCTGCAAGGGTCCAACGTTTCCTGACAATTCCGTCCTGCAAACGGCAGAGGGCAGACACAAGTAAATCCTCCAATTTCATCGATGCATTCCCCACTGTTTTCACAAGGCTTCTGCGGCGACTCACATTCGTTCACATTTTCATTGCAAGTTAGGCCTGTGGAGTTCATTCATATTATTCAATAAGTTGGTAACTACTTGAAATTACATGATATTTATATTATTGGCAAAATGTAAGTTGATTTTGATTTTACCAGTAAATCCTGAAGGGCAAATACAACTAAAAGAATTATTTTCGCTGAGACAAACTCCGCTGTTTTGACACGGACTACTTCTACACTTGTCAGTCTTCACATCGTTTATATGCTCTTCCAACTGGCGAGATAAATTTTCTGCAAAGTGTACCAAAATGTTTAAGCAAAAAAAATGAGACATACAAAAATTTGCATTTCTTAATGATACATTTAATAATAAATGAACTGCTATGCGTTTTACTGTAGGAATTTTAAAATTTGTACTTACCAGTTAAATTGTATAAGTTTCTAATTTGAAGTTTTAAAATTTTAATTTCTTCATGTAGATCCGATTCTTCATCAACAGAGTGGTAGGAAACTTTGTCCTGTGTCAAATTGCTGCCAACTGAAGAGTCCTTATCTACTGCCATGGAAACTGTAGCAAAGCACAATGACGCTAGAGCCAGCAAAAGCAGTTTAATGAGCGGATCCTTGAGGCGCCTCAGATTAAATAGCATTTTCAAGGGGTTTATTTCCACTAGGATGTTGGCAACTTGATTTTTGTAATAAAGTATAAAATATAAAACACAAAATTAAATGTTAAATATAAAAAAAAACTATTTAATAAATAGCTTGTTTTAGTAACATGGTTTAAATTTGATTGCGTCCGGACAATTTCTTAAAAAATGGATTGCAGATATCGAAAATGTTAAATAAGTTTGTAGGTAATCCCAAAGTTGGACTGGACGTGAATCAACATCAGCAGTTTAATTTGTTTAGAGAGCCTTCCTGCCTAGTACCTTCACTTGGTGCGAAATTTTTACATAGTAGTTATAACAAAAATTAATAATTCTTTTTATAATACCAAAGTTTGTGTAATCAACTTATAAATCCCTATAAATCTGGCTTTGGCCACACAACAATTTTTGACGGCGTAAAAGGTAGTAGCTACATACTTTCACACAAAGGTGGTGTATTCTGTAAATGTTAGATGTGTGAAAGCATAGCAGAGATTCATTAAAAATTATTAGTGTTCTGAGTTGTGTCATTCGACATTTAGTTCACACTGATGTAGATGCGGCCAAATTTGAGATTAAATTAGGTTGCGTCTTTCACTCATCATCGGTTGTCCAGATGTCAGATAAGCCTCCGTTATGAATGAATCCATGAGTGTTGCGTAATTTCTTTCGCAGACGCAGAATTAGATATTATGGTCATTAGTATCCAACAAGCAGGGGCGGACTGGCCATAAGAAATTTGCGGAAATTCCGCATGGGCCCCTCGTTTCTTATACATTAGGTATACGGGAGCTTTGGGCCCCTGGACCCAGTGTGGGCCCCTTGAACGCCCAATCTGGTAATGGTTAATTCCGCGGCCCAAATTGATCCCAGTCCGCCCCTGCCAACAAGTAGCACACGGAATTATTAAGAAAAAATAAATCCACAAATACTGAAGAAATCGAACCATTTCGATTGGACACGTATGTACAATATATTGAAAAATAAAAACTTGATGACTTTTGATCTTCCGCTAATTTTGTATTTTGTCCGCAACAACATACTTTTTGATTGATTGAGAAACCATGAAAACATGTTGATTAAAATAGGCGATAAGATAACACCCCTTAAACTAAGTATATTTTTTATATAATTAACTTGTTGTTTCAATTTATTATAGAGTTCTTTAAAAGAAATGTTATTTTTATTTTGCTCTACTTTATTTTATTACGTACATTACTACAGCAATCCGTTATGAAAAAATTAAAAATTCCAAGTTAAAAATAAATCAATATGTTTGACAAGTTAAAAGTATGTTTCTAAAATGTTATAACAATTTACACGGGTTAATTTTTGTATGAACGTTTACTGTAATTTCCCCTATGCAATGTCTTATGTCGTATGTAATGGTTGGAAGGCAAATAAAATCAGTAAAAAAAGTAACTTTACTTAACGATTTACGCGCCTTTTGCTGCTTTACGCACTGCCTGTCTGACCATAAACTTTCTTCTTATGTCGAACCGCATCGCTGATCCGCAGTCAGTTTTTTGAAATTCATTAAAATAATTTTCTTTCTTGTGCTCAATGAAACTGTCAACGGCCTGCAATTGTACTGGGCTACTTTAAATACGAAAAATCAGAAAGTCGGGGGGACCACTTTTGTCAATTTTGTTTAGCAACACTGATTTGATTGTGGCGCCTTAAATTTGAGTGTAATTAGTGCACACCAGTACCTTTCTGTGCCTTGGGATCAATTGTCTATGTTGTTACATGCGCGTCAAATATAGCGGGTGGCCACAATTAGGGCATGGCCACCATTAGGCACTTTCACCTTATGTCGGAAACAAAAACTAGAAACTGCCTAAACTAAAAGTAGATAACTTAGCGGATATTTAATTCGATAAAGTATCTGAAAATGTAATGAAGTTTATTACTCAAATTGAATTTTCAATAGTTATAAATTGAATCACGACCCTCTAAAAATTACAAATAAATCGGAATCCTAATTTAGTATTTATTGAATACCAATTTATTTTTATTTATGAGAAAGATTCAATCAGAAATTCAAATAGTTGCGCCAATCCGATAAAAATATCAGCAACGTCTACATTTACACTTTTACAATATTTCTTATTCATTAAATCCTAGCTAGAAATGTTTAACTAAAATAAACAAGAACTGAATTCACCAACCTACGAGCATTAATTAATTATTGCAACCAAACAGAGCTATGCTTTTATTTAAAAAATCCAAAATTACGAGTACAACATTTTATAAGCCATAATGCGCGTTGTTCCAGGTACGGAGTTTTAAATATTTCAATTTAAATTAATGTTTCTATTATTTTTAATGAAACTAGACAATATAAATCTCATCGTTAGACGCAGTTCAGTTGGTCCGGAGAAAGTGAGAGTCCATCTGCACATGCACGCGTCGTTGTTACGACGGTGCCGTTTTCTGGAGTCGTGGAACCGGTAAACAAAAATGGGAACACGGGACACCCCTCTTCGAGCACAAGTTCACTCCTTCAGGCTGAGTTGTCACATGACACATCCTATTATCACTCAAACAGAAATCACACGAAGTAAAACAAATTGTCAAAATATTTTAGAAAGTTTACAACGTTCAAATGACCGAGATCGTATCTCGTATTTTTTAAATTAGGCTGAATAACTTACAGATTTGTAAATCACATCTAACTCTTTTCCGTAGCACTTGTTGACTCTGTAGATTACATCAGTAAGGTAATCCATGAAATAGAAGTACTTACCATACTTTGTGATTTCCCGAAATTCACTGCTGCCGAATTGGGACGGATTGGGATTAAAAATTAGGTTTTGATCTGAACCATCGAATTCGCATGACCAAATGGAACTAGGATTGTCTCCTTGTGACCAATACAGTCGACTGTCTTCAAAGTCAATGATCAGATCAAAAGATTCTTCATTATTTGTGGTGTGAATAACGTCTCTTCGTGACCTCCCGTTCCTGCTTTTTCTATTTTATCTTCATCTTTGTGAGTCCATAGTAGATCCACTTGTTAAATAAAAACAAGGAATACACTTTGGAGCTTCGAACAGAACATGCATTGGAATTGGAATAAGAATTTTTTTTATAGCTGTATATTTCAATTCATTTAGGTAAGGTTAGGGTTAGGGTTAGGTTTCATTAACCTAACCTAACCTTATAAATCCGATAATACTCAAGAAATCGAACTATTCCAATAGACATTCAACATTTTGAAAAATAAAAACCTATTGGTAGCCTATTTTTATTTTTAACACTTAGCCAATTAAGCCAATACCCGTTTTTGTCAGCACTGGAAAACTTGTATGACTAAATATAATTTTTGGAAATCCTCCTATTTTATAGGATCCAAAAAAATGCAATATAGATTTTTTGAAATACAAATTTTTTTTAATTTTTTAGAATCTAAAAATGTTGTCAAATAGTTATTGTTTTTGAGATCACAAAACTTAAATTTTTTTGAAAATCATGCAAAAATAGTAGAAGCTGCATGTTGCCAAAAATTAAAAAAAAAGAAATTGAAAAAAAAATCGGGGTTTTGAAGTTACGCGCGCGACAGATTTTTTAAAACTTGTAATTTTTTGGCATATGGAAGTGAAAGCCAAGGCAAGTATTATAGCATACTAAAGTTCACATTACTCTAGTATGTTGAAAACTGCTATCCTCTTTTCACAATAAAAAATACATGTTTGATGTTACGCCTTCAAAGATATGGTAAATATTCGAACAAAATACACAATATTTAGTCAAATATATCAACTCAAAAATATTTACTCTCGCAGCCTTAACAGCAAAATTAGGCATTTAGAATTTGCCGTCAAATTTTAGTTTCAGTTTACAGGTTTTAAATTAAGGGAAGCAATTAGGCTGCACAATGTGTTTTTGGTTATCTTATTTATCTTATTTATAATCAATTTATGTAATAAAACCAAAAGTTCATTATTTGAATTTTTAAATTTCCCGCCACAACTTTAAATATTGTGTTAAATGAAGATTTCGACCGGTTACTCAGTAAACTTACGTAAACATGATACACCAATCGGACGGTAACCATTACGCGAATCTGAATAAGTTGGTGTGAACGTACGATTGTTATTAGTTTTTAATTGGTTTTAAAAAATCATAATTAAAAATTTGAAAATTTTTATGAATTTTGTCGAGTGATATAAATCATTTATAAGTTCTTGAAAAATAACCAGACCCCCTTTTTTTGTTTTTTAAAAGTGGCCCATAGAACACATTTTAGGGGGCATTTAAAATTTCAAACAATGTGATTTTAAAAATGTTCTGTTCGAATAATGGCGCGTTTAGTTATTTGAATTCTACTACTGATTACCTTTCGAATGATATATGGCACGATGAAATTGGTCCAGTATTACAAAATTTTCAAAATTCCGGTAAATTATGTAGGTAGAAGACAGGTAGTAAAACATATTTAATAAAAAATATTTACTCAAAATATTTATTCAAAATACAAACAATTTATACATTTTGGACGCACCGCAAACGGGGCGTTCAATTATTCCTTAATTTTTCACTGCACACATTTTTGCATGTATTAGTCATTACTTGCCACAAATAGTTTAAAGAATTTTGACACTTAACCTAACGTATGTGAATATATTACAAGAATGTGGCTTTGTGGATTAAACAGCAGATGAGCACATAGATATTTTAAAAATTTCATAATACTGCATATATCCGTGCGAATTCATATAAAGTTGTGGGCCGAAGCTGTAGACACGAAACCTCCATCACTCTTGCAACTTATACAAAAATTTAGTATTTAAAAGAGAAGATAATACATGTATAGAAAGATGTGTGTAAAGTACATTGCAATGCAATCCAGTTTATAAACGTCTGCATCGAACTAACTAGGGTTAAAGAGTCTTACAACATTTTCAGCCTGTTTTTCATCTACTTAACTTTCAAGTATTTACATCATTCGAACGACACAGCAATTTTAAATTTGAAGAGGTTTTTCGTGCTCCAGTTTTCCTGTTGAGCGAATGCAGCCTTTTTAAATTGCCGCATTATCGTGCAACATTATTGTTTGGGCAAATGCAATCTAAATGCAAATGCATCATCGGAAGTTGATAATATTGAATTGCACGGAAACAAAGAAAGACGCACTAGCTTTAAAAATAAGAAAATGAACATTTTGAGTATTACCATTGTTTCAAATCTGCAGGAGGAAAATATTAACAGAAAATATTTTGAGAAAAAATTAAAAAAGTGCCATTTTCCTTCTAAATTTAGGTATAAAAACTAAAATTAAAGTCATGGTTTATATCATACAACTTAATTAAGTTTGTTAATTGCAATAGCAAAATCCGAAACATTATTTTTGACACCAGAAAATCAAGCACTGCAGTCACATTTAACGAAATATTTTCCAAAAATAAAACAAACAGCATCAGGTGAGCATTATTAATTTTGGAGAAAGGAAGGATAGATTAAAGCATTTAATAAACGTACAAGTAATAAGTATTTAAATTTTGCTTTCAGAATGAGAGTCCTATTGATAGCAGCGCTCCTTGTTTGCATCATGACAACAATACTTGTAGCTCAAGATGAAGGAATTGACACGGGAAAATTGGCTGTCGTAGGGTCGCAGGGTATCCCATTCAACAACGCCAATCCACCTGGCGGTAAAAACAACAATTATAAAAGTGTCATTTTGAACTTGATTTGGAAAATTCTTTGTACTAAACATACATAATTATAGGTAACACACCTTCAGTTGACTTTATAATATGTTACAGTTTCAGATTATAACGTTGAGAAAACTGAAATCGAAGAAAAACAAAACAAAGGAGCTGAACCAATTGAAAGTAGTGATAAAAAGGACGTAAGAAGGAAAAGAAGGAAAAACACGAAAAGAAGGAAAAGAAGGATAAAAACGTAAATGAAGATTAAAGTGAAAGTATTTGAAAGCGACTTGGAAAAGCGGCAGGCGATCGTAAGGGAACTAATTAGTGTACTATTAATTAGTCTTATACTGTAAGATTTAAAAACACATTTTTAACCTAATTATTATACTGCAATAGTTTTTAGTATAATGTCTAGTAATTAATGTAATTGTAATCAGAGCTCCAAATTCAACTAAAATTTGTAAAATATAATGTTTTCTTGCTTTTTGAAAATGAAACCTCAACTGGAGGTCAGAGTTAGTACAGGTAAATATTACTTTGTAGTTAATTATTCAATCTATTTTATTATTACTTGCATTTACAGTTAAAATCATATCACTTAATTTACCAAATAAAGTTTGCAATTTATAAAAATCATACATTCTTTTGATTCATTTCTAAAAGTTATTTCCTTTATTAAATGCGTTTTATAATTCAATTTCAATCATATCATGCATCGCTATACAATTTTAGAACTGAGTAGATGGATCTCTATAAGTAAAAACCTAGTAAATATTACACGGCAAAACTACTGCGCACATACCTACCTACTGTAAGTACGGTGTTTATGCGGTGTTTATGGCCGTACTGCTTAGGGTGGGCGAAGGTATGAGAATTAAAGAACGGAGGCCCAATGCAATAAA
>JAQFZE010004572.1:0-11116 GCA_034695245.1 Dicyrtomina saundersi | reverse complement strand
AGACTCTTGGGTTACTCTTGGGTAAGATGGCGGAAATTCTTGGGTTTTGGGTTTTGGGTGCTGACATCCCTAATCCTATGTTAAAGATAGCCATTTTAGCAATGGCTAAGCTGATAACGGCAGGAGGGGAGTTATGGCTTGCTAGGAATTGACATATTTCGTTGACATCATTGGACGACCCCTAAATCATACAAAATAGAGTCTAAGCTAATTTAGTAGTTAGGCTCTAAAACTCCATCGAAATTAGGGTATGCTAAAAGTACCAATAAAGTAAGGGATTGCCAATAAATGATGTCATCGGTAGGGTGTTTAATTATTACAATGTAACAACATGTGTAATACACATACACAGTGTAATAATTACAATTTTCCAATAATTAATTGTTGGCTGAAACCTAATTGCTATCATTGTGTGGACTAGCGTTATCGCGACTGCCATTACATGACTGTCAAGCTCAAAGGAGAAATCATGCTTTATTTTAAAGAATGTTGCTTCTTTGATTCTCAAATATAATGGAGTTAAGGTACTTGCAATTGTAGTAGATTAGAGTGGAAATTTATTAATAAAAATCTGAGGTTAAAAATTATCCAAGCAGGTTCAGCGCCGCTTGTTAGTATTTCTTGATTTTGGATTATAAGTTGTGACAGTTGAATCGTCTACAATTAAATAATTGTATAAACGTTTGACAATTTGAAGCACTGAAATAGAAAATACCACTAACTTCGATTTTGATTGATTACAAAATAGTTCAAAAGTCCTAATAATGCTGAGGATTTCAGTTCTTTGTTTTTATTTTTTAAATTTTGTTGAGTATCAGCAAAGTTTCATCAAGAAATCTTGTTTCCAGGCAGAGCCACAAGTAGGCTCTCTCTCAACAATATCCGCCCACATAAAACTGGCTTAAAAATTCTTGAATTCACTAAACGGAACCATTTTTCGGAGCATTTTTCAGTAAAGGTGCTCGACCTTGTAAGTCCTAACTTTAAGTTTTTTCAAACTTTTATTTCTGTCTTTCAACAAAACACGACATTATAAAAATATCTTGAGGTCCTTCAACTCCATAACTTTTGCCCCTAAATAATATGTTGCTTTAATGTCGCTTAGAAATGTCTATAGGGCAACTGGAAAACAAATTAGAAGGATAGAGAAGATGTGACCACATCCATTGAAAAACAAAACAAAACCGAATAAAATGTGTTATACATCATCATAAGCAGAAATTTTCAAGTTGCATTCTTTCCTGTTATTTTGGCACATACATAACTCAACTCATTTTTCATATGACGCCGCAAAGTTTCTATTTACACGAACAAGATGAGCGAGGTCAGCTCCAATTATATCCCTTTAAAAATAATGAGGCATTTGAAAGTGATGCTGACCAAACGCTATTATTAATCCATTAAAATGGTATCCTACATGCTAAATCCCATAAAAAAATGTAAATTCCCCATTTTTCAGAATTATTGGCAAGCCAACATTAATTAAAAAACCAATTTTAAACTGTTAAATATTTAAAGTGCCACCGAAGCGCTGATATTGTAGCATCAATTATTTATTTAAATAAATTTATCACACTTTTTTGGTTCTACTGTTTGAAATAATAAGAATTTAAAAATTCTAGTTCTTTCTTCTAATGCAGTTATCGCATCGCCACAACAAAACCAAACACGTCCATAATAATAATAAATTTAATCGGTCACTTTTTATTTTAGACTCAAAGGATTTCTTTATATTCAAATATTGAAATTTGACAGCAGTCTAAATATGAACGCTGAAATAAATATTTAACTGGATAAATAAACCAGCCATAAGCTGCACTTTGTTCTTCAAACTTTATGCAGCTTACAATTAGTGGCTGGTACTCTTATTCTAAAAATGTATCTGTATAACGTTTTTGTCGGAGTTTATATTATTTAAATAAACACTACAAAGAATTCATCATCTGACTTGTGGTTTTATAGGCCGTGTGTCTGTTACTGATTTCGGTCTCTGGTCTCTGGCATTAATTAATTAATAAATATTCTCATTGAAATGTAAATTGATATTGGAACGTTCAGAAGTTGAAAATGAACTTTGTTGATTCTTTCCGTTTGACGCTTTAATGGTCATTTAATAACACTCTCAAAGTTCAAAGCTGCTCCCACGAGTAATAAAACTAAAATCCAGCCTTCGCGTTTTCATTTCAAACACATGATTTTGTGCTTATCTTATGGTTGTACTTACGTATGACTGTTTACCACGGAATTTCTTAGGGCGACATGAGCGATTAGATCATTAATATTAATATCAATATTAACTAAATTTGTAAAGAAAATCATTGCACTTAAGACTTACCCAAGTTGAGACGAAAAGAATTCAGTGTGTGTATCCTCAATTTCTATCTAATATCACACGTACAAATATAACTCATATGGTATGTTGTAATTGTGGTAATTGTAGCCCTGTAGCCAGCTATATGCCAGCTATATGCACGTGTAATTTTTCTTGTCGGCTTCTGTTTGATTTCTGTTTTGCTATGAATCCTACTGATGCATTTTTGTGATGCCGTCAGTGAAGAATCAAAATGACTCACAAAATATCAAATAAATCAATAAGATATACAATTTACTGCAATGTGTATGTAGTTAATTCATGGATTTTTGAAACTTGCCAGATATTCAATTTTTACATGTTTTTAAGAATTGTGCTATATAATGTTGTTTGCACGTGTTTTGAAAAGTGTAAAATATTTCATATACATGTTTTTTTTAAATTGCCAGAACTTTTTTATCTGCAAGTTTTTGAACCCTGCAAAATCTTCAATCAAGATCATTTTTTAAATAGCAAAATGTTCTAATTAAGTGATTTTGAAAAGTGCAAAATATTCTTTTCTTTTACAAATTTTTAAGGATCTTATTATTTTAATTTTGTTGTAGATAGTGGATTTTGCTTTTAGCTAAAAGTTGTAATGGTTCATTTTGAGTCTTCAATTGTCAATATAATAGTTTTATGTATATTGATTTTGAGAGATTTTTTCCTTTCAAACAGAAATATTACGTGTTAAGCATAGAAAGAATCGTTTCTTACATTTGAATCACAATTATTACCATCTCAATCGAAAATCACGGAAGATTTTAAGTTTATATATTATAAACCACACAACACTCACAATACACGAAAATGCAACATTAAAATGCACATAATAAACCCAATTACATTGTGCTTATAGCAATTGTAGCAAAACAGAGAGGATGTATGTAAATATCAGTTTAAACCTAAAAACTAGGGAAGGAGTAAATCGAAAAAAATAGGGCCCAGGAGACTTAAACACTTAAATTTTAAAGTTAAATCTTAAAGTTATATTAAATAAATGACACTTTTAAAATAAAAAAATATGACTACGCTTCTTTATTTGTAATGAAAGGTATAATTTAAGACTGGAATGTATTTCAAAGAGATTTCTTAGCGATTGTTTGTATTACTGATCAAATTAGAATGATTTTTTAACACTGAAAATCACACATTCTTATTAATGCAGTATAATTAAAATATTAACTCTGCCCATGGCCTTGGTAGTGTTTTGATTATCTCGAAAACAAATTGTCTGCATAAAGCATAATTACTTGTATTTAAAGTGAAAGAATTAAAATCTGTCACGCTTCTAATATTCCAGTTTCTATACTAGCAAGCAGAGCGACCTCATATATGCATATTATCAAAAGCAACAAAGATATTAAGTAAGTGGCGTCAAGTCCTGGTAATATTATTAAGTATCGAGAATTACTAATGCAATAATAACTAATGCAGTGCGAACACGTATCTTGCAGCAAGCCATTCTGTAAAGTTTTTTGCATTCGAATTAAACTGCTTGAATTCCTTAAAAAAACATTTATGCAATCTGATTGTAAAAATAAAACTTGAGTAATATTGGGATTTTCGTACTCTTTTTAGTCAAATTAAAATGGAAAGTAACAATTAAACTATTAAACACAGTTCTCAATGTTTAAACATACCAAACTGGTTTTAATGTTATACACCAAAACCCATTAAATCTACAAGTATAGAAACAATCTGTGCTAACTACATGTATTAAACTATGGAAATTACTCCTAGCCGGTGTTAAATTTATTTCTATAATTTATAACTATACTTTCTGCACTAATATGATAAAAACATAATCGATGCGTCCTTATAATTCATGCACGGGTATCTCACTCAATTATTACATATATGTATATTATGTTATGCATAAAAAACGAATTATTGTATTTAAATAAACACGGCCTCATGTTTCTTTTCGGCTGCCATGTGATACCAGTTATATGGCTTTTTAACATAGTCAAACATTGTACATGTCAAAGAGCGCAGAGTGCTCGTATTATGAAGTCAGATAAAATATTCATGTACAAGTTTAAAACAAGGTACGTGACACGACCTAATCGCTAAAATCAATTGCCGTTATTATTTGCAATACCTCACTGTCATTTAATCAGTCTTCACTTACAGACCTAAGAAAAGTTTACACACGCTTGGCTTATTGTGCAAAAATATTGCAAGTGGCGTTAAATTGTAAGGAAGTAATTTGTAGAGTGTGTCTTAAGAGGGAAAAAATATTATTAATCCTCAGCGGCATTTTTGCTCTTTTTGCTCCCCTGAAAAAGTAACTCTGCTGATTATCTTTGAAGCTGTGCAACTCCCAGTCCAATGTCTGGTGACTGCAGCTTCAAAGCCATCTCTAGGATATAGATTTAATGTTCAATAATTTTTTATTTCCACAGATGTTAAACAGTCACATTGCATGGCTTACTGGTGTTTTGAAACAAGGTAATTTATTACAATTCTGAATCAAAGTAAGGAAAAGCAGAATAAAGCAGTGAAGCCTTGTTACCGACTTGCATTGATTTACTACTATTAATTTTGAATTCATAACACGAGTGCTTCAAAACAAACAATCTAATACAGAGTAGTTGCACAAACTTTTATAAAATTAGAAGTGGCGTTTAATCACAGCAGTTTCAGATATTTAATTCAAGTAATACGTCGATCTATTTAATTTAAAAGTGTTTCAAGAAAGAAACATACCAAAAATTAAAATAACACCAACAATGAAACTGCACTTACGTTAGTACATTTTTAATTGTTAAATTAACGATTTTGTTTGATGAAACTAATTTTAAGTTTATCCTTTTAGGTTAAATTTATCTCATTCAGTTAAGAAACCATTTTCTATACTGGAAACAATACTGTAATGTTTTACAATATAGAAATCAGGTTTTGTGCAGTTTCATTATGTGAGCATAGACATAGATGAATTATCATTTTATTTTAATTCATTGAGAGTACCTTGACACGGGACAACTGTATGTAATATCGCATCACACACATTTTTAAGTTTGTTTCCGCAAGAACTTCTCCTGCAAATATCTTTTGTAACGGTTAAATAAGGATATGACGCGGACATGTTGCACCCAAATTTCAAAGATTCATACCCCAAAAATAATAGATTACCAATACTTCTTAATAGCACCAATTCAAATTCACTCGAATGCCCATCGTTTTGTTTGGTCACAGTGGCCTGCCAAAGTTTTAAAAAATCAAATTTTGAATCTTTGCTACCGTACGACTTCTACATTTCTCATCTGATTCTGATAATATTTAAGTTAATTCAAACCTAAGCCTGCTCTTTAAAAAATAAAATGGTTTTTGAAAAAGAAATGTTTAGTATCATGGTAGCCTATGAAACACGTGGATGATTAATCCTGCAAATCACTATGTTATATTATTCTTCTATAAGGGCCATAATTCAATTATGATGTAACAAAATAAAAACATTAAAAATATTAAATATGCTAACTATATATGTGTCTTATTGTTGTTGCCGCCCTTAATAAAGTTGAATGCAGAATTCATTTTTATAATAAAATGAAACCTATTTACTTCGGAATCGGTCCCTACCTGCTGTAAATGGGCAGTAGCAACAATTAAAATATCCGAATTTTCCGGGGTTGGTCAATTGAATTAGCGTCGATCCCGTGCCTGTCTTGATTTACAAAACCTAGAACTTTAGTGTGATCTGCGCTTACAATCCTGCAAACAATTAGGGTTTGAAGTAAGTGGCGTCTAACATGGACATTTTTTATAACGTCTAAAATTATGTTATGTTACAACCCAGAGCAAAATATCATTTACACAGTAGTACACCTAACGACCTAACTCCTTGACCCTTCTACGGTTGCGTAACGCAACGCTGCATTGCAAACTAATGTAATAACGTATGAATGCGTGCAATATTACACATTTAACTATGCAAGCCGCCTCATTAAATAACTCAATAATCTTCAAAGTTTTCAAAAGTCAATTTCTATCATCTTTATTAGGTTGCTAAATAACGGTGATAATTTTTCCGCTGTCATGTGGTGGCAGTAAGGGTGGTTTACAGTGAATTAAAATAATTTCCAAGTTACATACTTTGTGCGGGTTGAATTGGTATCAAAATTAATCATTCTTTCAAATATACTTGAAAACTATATTATTTTCAATGTGCTACCTTCCGCAGTAAAGGCATGAAAATATACACAAAATTGTGATTATCGTGTTTGAAGAGCAAACTTGATTTAATTTAGTTTGGTTTTATTTGCACGACGAAAATTAATAAAATGTGTAACGCGCTAATCAAAAGGACTTACTGCGAAACTAGAAACGAAGGATCAGACATTTTTTAATTTTGTGAAATCGCCATGCTTTGTAATTGACACACACTGGTCATAAATTAAAATGGCTTTTTAAAATAAGCAATGCACGAGCGAAATAGCGCAATTTGCTCGTATCATGAAATCAGTTAACTCATTCATGTAAAAGTTTAAAAGAAGATAAATGGAGCGACACGCGACTTCCACCCTAAAATGAAGTTCCGTTGCTATTTGTAATACTACCCTATCTTTCATTATATTTCCGCTTGCAACCTAACCACCACTCTACGTAAGCAGTTACCACTCTAATAACATTACAAGTGGCGTTAAGCTACTGTAATTTGAAAAATTATTGCTTTGAATTAAAACTGCTTTTATGCTTAAATCTTATTTAAAAAACCTTGTGGGGCAAAAAAAATGCATTAATTATTAAGATGGGTTTGTGTTTTAAAAGTTTAATCGCAGTATTTATTTGTGTACTTTTGTATTTGGCTCACCAAATAGCTTTCTAAATTGTATCCAGTGAAATAAACAGCTTTAAAGCTAAACTTGGAACGAAAGAAAACTCAGAAGGTTATTTTTACTTTCGCCTCATGACCTCGTTTTGTAATTCATGAGCGCTGGCAAAGATCTTTTATTTTGAGTCTTTAAAATAGTCAAACATTCCCTATTTGTGTTCCACGTTGCAGTAAGCTACTATTTTAAAATCCTCTAATTCATGTAGCAGTTTTAAACGAAATACGTAAGACGAATTCTCCGCGGAAATGAATTGCTGCTGCCGATTTGCAATCTTCATCTGATTAAAATTTTACGTATAGGTCAGCACGCATCAGCGTCTTACATTCATCTTTCATTCAAGAAATTAAATAATATATATTTGAAGTAACGTAGAAGCGCCGTTTAAAGTTAACTTTGAATATTGGAACTATTTTGATTGCCGATGCAGGTATCATGTTAACCTATTGTAAGAAATCAAAAAAACGTAAAGTAGTGTCTAACAAAAACTGACTTTTTCAAATAGTCAAACATTGCACGTGCCACGTAGCACTGTTTTTGCGTATTAAAGCAAGGTGGGTTGCGCAAATTTCCTGCTAAAATGAAGTTCCGTTGCGATTTGCAATACTACATAAACATTTAAATCTATCTTTCCCTACAATACGGATTTAAACTGCATCCTTGTATAAATTTTATAACCAAATAACATTGAAAGTGGCGTTAAGCTGCTTTTATTAAAAATATTGTGATTTGTAATAGTAGGTCTGTATTTATAACCTACAAGTGTAACTAAATGTATCTGGAAAACAAAAAAATGATTAGGATAGCACTAGTAATTATATCAGGCTTGTGGCAATTCGTTTTTTATTGTCAAATTAATTAGTTTGTCTTTAGAGCTTAACAGTAAACTTAATTTTCAACAATTTTGTATTGAATTGACCTAATTGATTTACAACCCGAGTATATACCGAAAACAATATTTTCGTAATTAAAAACTATAATCATTTACGACTTGTTTGCTTCCCCTCATTTTAATTTTTTGAGTGTATTTTTTTAAAAACAAAAGATTTTTAACCCAGCGTCAGTCACACATTTAAGTTTGGTTTCGTAAAAGATATGTAATTCTGCTAATGTTCTTTGTAACTGTCAAACAAGGCAATGATTTTCAATTTAAAACTTTGCAGTTTTGAAAAATGGATCTTTTAACATTGTGGCAAATGAGGAGGTCTCAAACCCGAATTTCTGCACCCAAATATTAGAACTATTAGACTGAATGAGGAAAAAAACTCTTAGTAAGTCGCCAGACTATTGTACAAAATATTCACAAAATCATTCATTTTGAACGCAATTGCTACCAAATTCTCTAAAAATTTGTACGAAATTTTATGCCCTATGTTTTCCATGGGGCAGTGATAAAAACTGCGCGCGCAGCACCGAAATCGATCACCATCAATCGAATATTGGCAATATTTCGCCTTCAGCGTTAAACTTAACTATGATTTTTGTGCATCATCAAGCTCAAACAGAAGTGTTAATAAATTAATTGCCACCTCAAGGATACAACTTTAAAGTTAAATTATATTCTATTCCCACATTTGTCAAACAGTCACATTGAATAGTTGACGGGTATTTTAAAACAAGACAATTTATTAAACGTTTCAGTTTAGTTTGAATCATGTCAAGGCGATTTCACCGATAAACAAAGCGCCGTTACCAACTTTCATTGCTACACTATTATTGCATTTGTAACAAAATTCTTGTTAAATTACTGACTATCGATTAACGTATGTTTGCACAGACTTTTACCAAATTAAAAGTGGTGTTAAGTCATTGTAATTTATTAAATTATATTCAAGTAATAAAAGTCAGTCGTTACAATTTAAAAGTGCTTTTTACAGAAACTATAATTGAAAATTAAAGTAACACTAGTACTGAAACTACACTTAGGTCAATACTTTTTTCATTGCCAATTTAAAGATTTTGTTTAACAAAACTAATTTTATGCTTTAAGTTTTACAATTTTATGCTGAACTGATCTCATTCAATTAACATGCCATTTTCTTAACTGGAAACAATATTATGTCATTTTCTACAATGTACATAGTAGTCACGTTTTGTTCAATTTTTTTGCATGCTAGCAAAATTTAAAAGTGCTAACGTAATGTGTATATCCAACTTAATGAAATTCAATGCTGAAATTAGTTTTTGTAATGAAATAAAACTCATTTATTTCAAAATAGGTCTCTTTTCACTGTAAATCGGCAGTATTAGCAACAATTAAAATACCCAAATTTTCCAGGTTTATTACCTTGTCAATCCTACGTGTGCTTTAAACCGAAATAAAACTGTCTTGTTTTAGCGACATTGTCAACTTTTAAATTGTTTATGTACTTAACACGGTAAGATCTAATTGGTTTAGCAGAGAAATGTGGCAATTCTTTCGTTTAAAATACCATACTTTCGCATTTTATCACATAAAAAATATGCAAATAAATATATCATTGCTAAAACAAATAATTGAGTCATTGCCAAAAAGCAAAATATCAATGCAGCACTAAAGTATTAGCCCTAATATAATGCACATAAGTTCAGCGTGATCGAATAATGGAATTCAAGGGTCGTAGATGGGAGAGTTGTAGTGTTTGTGTTGTCAATCGTAAATAGTCAATCCTGTTGTCTTCCTTCCTTTCATCCTTTCTCTTTTTTCTCTCCCTGTCCATCGCTTCTTCCACCATTCCCTTTCTTCGATACGATTTCGAATTTGGATCTGGATTTCAATTGTAGATGTTGCATTGGAAGTTTCGCTCACGTTCTGTCACTACGCGATGGGCATAATTATTTTTGGCATTTTAAAAGGATTTTCTGGCAGTAGGTGTTCTGGCAGTTCTGCTTATCATTGCTCACAAACTGCCCCGTTTGGGTGTTTTGAATAGGTTATTTGGTATTTGTTGTTTTTGCATACCCTTGATGTTAATATTCATGTATTACATATTTATATAGAATTTTTTGACAATTCCATAACCATTGACTATATCTTGAGTCAACAAAAGCGATCGTCAGAAACAAAATGTCTTCGCAAGACGCTGAAGTAGGTTGTTCAGAAAGCGTTTACAAGAGAACTGAATGGAAATTAGTTTAGTCTTTTTAAGCTTAAAAGAAGCGCATCATTTTCTTGCTGAAAACTGGATGAAGACATATTCCAACAAGCTAATAATCGGAAATTTGACAAATGTCGTGGCTACCACAGTGTATTACTGTTTAATACGAAAAGAATTGTAAAGAAAGTCCATTTAGTGTCACCAGGTCCTAAAAGGGTTGTTTAATATTATATTTAATTGAATTCCCACTCTCTGCAAAGGTAGCCAGAGTTAACGTGCCAAAACCTAAACGTCGACGACCGAAAGAAGCAATTTGACAGCCTCTTATTAAACAATAAAATCATATTCCAACATAGTATTCAATTTTCGCAATTATCTTTTCTTTTCGTAACCCATTTATTTTTCATTCGATTGCAAATTTAAATTTTTTATTTAAAACTATGTGAAAACTAAAGCTGGAAGTTTGACGACCAAACTGCCATAGGGCATAACACCTACTGCCACGCCATCCATGTTTTCCTGAAATGGGCACTAAACTGCCAGAAACTCCTTTTAAACTGCCAGAACACCTACAGCCCTACGCGATGTACTACGGTAATACTGGAATCCCCACCAACTAAGCTCTCTTTAATGTAATATTTAATGAAAAAACAGAGCTTAAAATAAAGTGCTACACACTATTCGAATGACTGCGTCAAAACACTGTGTTTGAAATTATATAAATTGTAGTAATTCTTGCATGTGAGGAGCTGCATAAAATACTTCAAAATCTAAAACATTATATATAAAATTAATTAATGAAGCTTTGAAAGCTAATTTTAAAGAATTTTCAAAACAACTTTGAAATATTAAAG
>JAQFZE010004571.1:0-11116 GCA_034695245.1 Dicyrtomina saundersi | reverse complement strand
AAAGCACAAGTGGACGGGATGAGAAATAGTCGGAGTCCTCCCAGTTCCCAAACACCACAATCCAACTCCCTACTTTGAACTAAATGCCCGCCTCTGTACAAGTGCACAGTGGTGGGTCATGGGAACGGACAAGTCCACATGTGGCCATATGCTGTGAATTGAAAAAGATTTTTGAATTTTCTTCAATTCGTAGTATATGGCTCCATATGGACCTGCTCCGCTCCCTCCGACAACAACTGGAAGCAGGAATTGGTAGTGGCTCAATGGATACTGTGTAGGACCATGACCATCTCTCTACCATTTACTTACTCTCTGCTGTGAGTATTCACAATAATATATTTACGTCAAATATATTATTGTGTGTACTCACAGCAAAAAGTTGGTTGAATGGTTGGGAAGATGATCTGATCCTACACAGCCTCCATCGTCCACCCACCTACTCACTATCCACTTGTCGTCGGTATTTTTTTGAAAAAAGGTCCGATTTTGTTTTTCGTATCTGGTCCTCTGTACAGTCACAGAATTACCCGTATTTTATTTCCTATAATAAAATTTAAGGCAAGACTATGACTGTACAGGGGACCAAATACGAAAAAACAGGAAGCGAGAACCTCCAAGTCCATACAATGTACAATGGTACGCTATGAGAAAAAAATATTAAATATTATTTTCTCACTACGCACCAAAAGTATATGTATGGGCCTGGGTGTTCTCGCTTCCTTCCACTACAAAAATTGAAGATGTTTGGGACTGTGCTGCGGAGTTGGAAATGAGAAAAATGGGATTCTAGATGTTGAGCATGAACTGGGCTCTGGGCATTTTCCATTTAATTTCGTCTATTTTGGTGGCTGTCTATATAGTCATTGATTTGGGCAGCATAGGCTATAAAAATAAATAACTATATAGACAGCCACCAAAATAAATTTCATTGAATGGAAATTTGCCCCAAGTTCAGCCCGTACTCAACACCCTCAATTCGATTTCCAAATTATTTGAAGACGGGAGGGGACGGGAACAAATTATGTCAACAATTTAAGATCCTTTTCTGGTGTCCCGTCCCTCTCCATATTAGGTAGCCAATTTTTTTATATTGGGTGGGTTTGCCCCCCCAAACCCAATTAGGCCAGGAAGTCATTTGGGGGCGATCCCCATGGTCTCCGTGGTGTGTGCAATGGTGGTGGAGTGAGAGCGACCAAGACTATATGAGTGCATACGGTACGTGGTGAGAAATATTTTAAAATATTCCTTGACTCGTACCGTATGAACCCATATGGTCTTGGTCTGTTCTCATTTATTCTTCGTAAAGTCCCTACGAAGGGCTATGGATGGTAATGGGGAAGATAGGACACATCAGCACCAGGCAGTACACTGACTCAGCATCCAAAACTAAAGTAGAATTTTTCCAAGTAATCTGCGGCTACTGAGTCAGTGTACTGGCTTGAAAACAAAATTCCCATCTTCTTCCTCATTCATCCATAGACCGTTCCAAGTCTCCAAATATTTATAGTGTTCGAGGTGACAATGTAAATATATAGCCTCGTCATTAAAATCTTGTAAGTATTTTAATATGCATTTACATGTGTTTGAACGACGGGGCTATGGATTTTTATTATCGCTTCTATTGATTAGCAGTAAAAAGGTATATCGGTCGAAAGCAGCTATCTATTCTTCTTACTCTTAGCATTCCCTTTCCTGTGTATAAATAACATACGAAATTTAATATTAAGGAGCGTTCAATAATAATGTCATCACATTTGATAATTTTTCTGACCCACCCAATCTGTTCCACTGATGTTAAACATAATGCAAATGTAGAATTTTCATATCTACGAACCCATTGAAATAATAACATCAAATATAAAGGTTCCATATTCTAAAAATTAAATCTAGGATTATCCTTATGGACCCACCCACCCACCTGCTGTCACATTAACATTGGGTAAACAGCTTAGGGGTTAAACACAAATGATGTCATTTAAATTATTTGTAAGTTATACTTTAGAACGCACAAACTCACCAAGAATGATTAAAGGTGGCAGTAGTTTGAGAATGAAATTATTGACGGCCTCTAGGAAACTTCTCCGAAGTAGCAGAATCGAGAAGGATCCGTCGTTACGTGACTCACTGTTTTCAGAATTTAGTAACGAAGGAAAAGACCCTTGAGCCAATGGTAGAAATAGAGATAATGGAAGACGCGTCTTTTGGATGCATCTTCGAGCTGAGATATCAGAATCTCAGGCAGTCGGCTGTGGATTGGCATCAGCAGCAGTAAAATTTATAGCGCTCGTAGAAATTTTTATTTTCTTACGTTAAAAATTCCCTAAAATACTTCTGACTCGTATTTTCATATTCGTTTTCGATCGTAAAAAGTATATCAAATTTAGTTTTATTTCAAGTTTCTAGTTTTACGTTAAAATAAATAGAAAGTAGGTATTAAACGGTCGTAGATCAATACTTTAATAATTCCTCGTTTATTAAGTTTAAAAATCGGGACCCGTCCAGTATCCAGAGAAGCTAAATTCTTATTTGAGTACGTAAACACAGTATCGTATCATTTATTACATTAAATATTATTAAATATAAAATTCGAACGAAATCATAATAACAATATTTATCTTTTCAGTTTTCTTCTATTTTCTGTTTGCATTTATTCGTATCTATCAGTTAGGAATATTATTTTGTTTCACGATATTTATTCCATTTTTCGTTTCCGTTAAATAAATAATTCGTGTAATACAGTGTTCGTAAATTAACAATATTTACTTTGTGTACCTACATTTGTGTAAATTACTGCATATGTAGATTTATTATATTTTACTGATATAGGTTACCGTGTATTACCTATATATACGGTATAAGTATACTGCGTTAATTCATTTGATTCTAAGATTATACATACATCCGTTTTGTTGCTCACTAACTCACCCACCATTAAGTATAGATAGTTAAGTAGACGTGGTTCTAAATATTCTCATTCCCCATTTTCAAACGAACTCTAATTAAGCCAAAAAGGTTCAATCATTAATTCAGTTGAAATAAGGAACATAGGAACTTCAGCTAATTTTTTCTACATAAATTTTTCATTGTTTACCAAAACTAGAAAATTTTTAAACCCCCGTTTTTTAAAGTTATTAAATTTTAAATATTATATCTATTTTATTCCTACCAACATACATATCTACATAGTGTTAACTCTACTTTTGCATTTTACAACCAAATTTACATGCAATATATTATTGTAAAGCTCTTTTCAAATATTAACCCATTTAAAACTAAAAGTTATTTTATTTATTTTTTTAATGAGATCAAAGTAAGTAAGGCATGTATGTTCTGGCGCAGCTACGACCTTTGACCTTCTTTTTATAAAAGTAGCTTATTTTAATAATGTGAAGCTATTTTATTTGAAAAATCAGCAGTTTTAACACAATTTTGCCTAATTTCTTACTATTTCGGATTTTTGTATGACTTCGGCATGACTGATTTTACAGACGCAACTACGAATACGACTACGGCTTTGCGAATAGTTATAAAAACCTTTACAACCAGTAAATATTTCACTATTTGACTTGATTTTACACTGTTTAGAAATCAGTGTATAAATAAAGTTCTTGTGATATTTTATAAACAGACACAGTACAAAAGTTAAAACAAAAACCTTACAGAATTCTGTACAAACTAAATAGGTAGCATTTGAATTTTTACCTATAAATTAATTCCTGTTAAAATGGAAATGGAAAATCGTAACTATGTAAAATTAAGTGAGTTACAAATCAGTGAAAAATCTAGAATTTTAGAATGTAAAGTAGTACATTCTGAAACTTATGCAATAGACCAAATTAAGCTAAAAATAATTATTAATGCCTAAACTACTGAAAATATTTATTTACCAGCGCGATGTATTAAAATGCCAACAAAACCATTAAGAAATAATATTAGCAGATATTTAACTTAAAATGGTTAAAAACTTAGTAAACTGTATCAATTTTATGATAAACATATTACTGACAACAAGCTTATTTATTTTTTATAATCATTTATTTCATTTAAAAACGAAACAGCTAAAAAATTTGAAAATCTAAAAACACCAGAAAATCAGATAATATTATCTAATTTTTTAAATTTTAAATCAAACAATATTGAAAAGCATACAACTTTTAACTATATTTACGTTTTACATTTTTTTTAACAAAACACAGCCATAAATTTTAAAAACACTAAAATACCAAAAAACCCCTCCTTTAAATGCTCAAATTTTTTCAGCTATTATTCACTTATGTTAAAAAACAAAACATGTACTACAGTAAACCTCTTGAAATATTTAAAAATGGTAAATAAATTAGCAAGTAAATTACTTTTTAGAAAGATGTGTATGTACACACATGAAATCTAATGCTTGAATCTGCAACAATAGGATTTTTAACAATCTAACAATATATACCGGAAGTAATTTGTTTGGGGCAATTTAAGATTATTTTGGTTAACATTACCCCAAGAAATAATTGTTTGTCAAAAAATGACATGGAAATCATTGGTAAGGAATTTGACAACACTCGAAGGAACTTGACAACACTAGTCATAATTTTTAGAATTGGCAAAGTTTTTTATCTGTTTTGCTTATCAGGTTTTGATGTTTAGTTCACTCTATGCGGTCATGTAGAACACATAAAGTTAAAACTGCTTAAAATTATACTGTGAATATACATAATATTCAAAACTACATAGCAGAATCAAGATCTATTTCATAAAAACGTTACTACAGTGCACACTTTGTAAATACTTAATATTACTTTATACTCTAATGTACAGTTTTTAAGGGTTACAAAGTGTACATAAAAAGAAAACAATACTTATTAGTTTGCATTGTGTTTTTGTAGTAGGAAAGATTAAAATTCTAGGTGCTTTACTGACTTACGGGGGAACTTCTTTACAGATACAGGTAACTACACACTTTAAAATTATAAAGTATAAACTTGAATGTGTGAAATTATACAGGCTACAATATGCTTATAATACTAAAATATTAACTATTATTTATCTGTTGATATTCTACAGTTGATAGAAAACTTTCTAACTCCCAAACGCCAAAAGACGCTTTTCAAAACTTACTTCTTTCGTTTAAACCGTAACTATATAATTTATATTTTTATAGTAATGACGTTATTGTACAGTTTTAAAAGCGCTACAATACAGATTTAAAGACTTAATTTTTAATAATTTTTAAGAGGTGGAAACCACCTTGGCGCTCTAATTTTCAAAAAAGATGAACAATCAAAAATCGGTTTTTCGAGATTCTAAAAAACTTTTGTTGTTGCTCCTACTATTAACAAGTAAGCAAGTATGATAATTCTATTATTAAATTATTGTTTAAAATGTAAAAACTGATTATATAAGCTTTAAAATAGGTGCCCTGACCTGGGTTTGACCTATTAGACTCGAGTCTCAAAACATGTTTAAAGTATTTATTTACTAAAAAAAACCTTTTAGTTTGTTTTTATAGTAATCATCTTAACACGTAAGCAATTGACAAGTTCTTAATAAGTTTGTATTTAAAAAAACTAAATTACCTAAAAAAGAGCTCTTTTGAGACTAAAATTTAAAAAAAGATAAGACTAACATTTAAAAAAGTTCTGTAATACAGACCAAATCAACATTTAAGTAAAACAAATAAGGCAAAAAAGGGCGTACTATTAATTTTAAAAAACAAACAAAAAACAATGGTAATAATTATCAATAAACTCATAAACAGTTCTATTAAGGACTAACAAATAGTAATTATTACCCACAATTTAAGCTATTATATCCAAATTATACGTAATTATAATCCTAAGTAGTAATATTTATACCACATTTGAGCATTTAGACCCTAATTATAGATATTCTTAATTCTTACTAGTAATATCTGAACACAATCAAATTTAATTCTTAACAAAGGTATTATGGTAAAATTATAGCTAATTGTAATTTTATAGGCGTACTTTTTCTAATAAACATACAGTTACCTATAGTTCTTAAAATAAATAAGTAGTTTCAAGTTAATTTTCTTTTTTCCTATTTAAAAGCTAATAAAGCAATACTTTAGTTATCCATAATTACTTTAGCAAACTATCAAATACGTTTCACTTTAGTTTATGATCAATAAGTATCTTTTAGTTTATTACATTTCTTCATTTTTAAAACCAAAATAGTTCAACTATAGATAATCGTAATTTTAAAAGCATATATTTTGCTTATACAAATACGATTACCTTTAGTTTCTGATCAATACTTAAAACAAATAAGTATCTTTTAGTTTATTACTTTGTTTCATTTTAAAACCAAATTATAGCTAAGTGTAGGTATAAAAGCATATTCTGGCTTCTATACATACGGTTAACTTTAGTTTCCGATTAATACCTAAAATAATTTAATATTTGTGTAGTTAATTTCATTTTAAAAGCTTTTAAAGCCAAATTAAAGATAAATGCAATTTTCTAAGCATATTTTTGCTCATACAAATACAGTTATCTTGAGTTTGTTAGTGAGATTAATTTATATTAAAAAAGGTTATAGTTTAAAAAATTCTATTTAATATAATTACATTACTAAAAAACTAACTAACATTGCGTATATTATGTAGCAAATTATAAAATACTTCAATATAGATACTCCAATTGAAAATCGGATTATTGATGTGTTATGCTTACTTTTAACCAAAACATTGATCGTGTTTTAGAAACCAGGATTTATTAAAAAAGAATAAAAAGGTAAAGCCTATTTGAAAAGGCGCAAAAATGACTATTTTTAATTGTTTTAATAGAACCAAATAATAGTTGTTATTAAAAGGTTCATATTGTTAGTAACACATGCAATAACAAAGATTTAAAATGCGCGGAAAAAACTGGTCCTAAGAAAAGCACTGTTGCAGTTGTATTTATAAAAGACGGAGCTTTAATTTAAAAAATTAAGGGTCTTGATACCTGTCTAATAAAACTCAAAATAAATATGATTTTTGGAACAAAAGCTGTAGACAACTATTTTCATTTCTTTTTTTGTGAAGCCTTAGCACAAAATGATGATTTAACAAATCGAACGTCTGAATGATTTAAATTTGTTGTGTGATTGAGTTTGAGTTTAAGCGATCTTTATTCAAGTGTCAGGTTTATCAATACAAATGTAATACTATGTCTAATTCAATTACTTGTTTCAAAACACTAGTTTCAGCAGACCAAATGGATGTTACAGCAGTCGTTGAAGAAAAGCAAAAGATCAAACAGAATTCACAACAATGTATTAAAAATACCCAATTAGAAATCATGAAGAATAATCTAAACCCCATTGAAAAAGCTAAAAAACAAGAAACAAGTCGACGTTTGGAAACGATTCTAACTGATCTGAAAGCGCAACTGAGGAAACTGAATTTACGACCCATAGAGCATGAATAAGTTAAAGAGCCTATGGTCAAGCCGTCTAAATAAATTGATTAATTCAAAACTTTAAATCCAAATGTGGAAATAATAAAATATAAAGAAAAACGTATTGAAGATCAACAAATATTTTTCAAAAAGTAACAAGTTAATTCATCAATTCAAGAGACTTGGATAATGAATCGTCTAACTGAAGCTGACATTTTTTGTACTAATATGAAAAAAGAAATTTTGTTTCTGAGTAAGCAACTTGAAGAAGCTTGTTGTTTCTATGCAAGGTTGGAACAAGAAATCAAAAATCAATATTCAAAATTTGAAAATTAGGTTAGTGTAGTAAATCAAGAACACTAAGAAGAAGGAAGAGAAAGAAAAATTCAAAAGTTCTGTGCAATTTTTATATCACGAGCAAGAAAATTAAGGTTCAAGATTTAATAATTTACCTACAGCGTTGAAAACTGATCGTAAAAATCAAGAATCAAGATATATTGATTTAGTTAGAGCGTTAAATCAGAATCGCAAAAATCAAGAATATAGATACACTGATTTATTAAAAGCTTTAAATCATGATCGCAAAAATCAAGAATCAAGATTGTTTAAAGAAAAACAAACAAATGCAAACATCACTAAGGATTTTGAAAGAATTGTTCTTGATTTACAAAGAAGCCTAAAATCAAACAATACTCAGAATTTTACTCTTAATGATACAGAAATCATTATTCGTCAACAATCTTATGCAAATCTTGCAGTAGAAAATAAAAACTTTGAAGAAGAAATCAGGCGTTATCAAGAAACTAATGGTCATGATCAAATAAATGTAAAGCAAATTATCACTATTCTTGAGCAAAAAACACAAATTTTAAAGGAGAAATACAACGTTATTATGAAAGTGGAATTTAGGCAAATCAAATTTAGGCTGATGCTTAAGATAAAATACAAAGGCTAAAGCAAGAAATTCAAAATAATTAAATACCTGTTACAGTTCTAAACAGCCAAACATTAGCAGAAATGAATGCTACAACAAAAGAAAGTGATTCAGAAATGGAATTAGATGAATCCTGAAATGTTCCTAAGCGTTTATTGCGATCACCAACAAGATCATCATCAAGTTACTCTAAACGCATAGTGCGGTCACCGACAAGATTAAGATCACCTTAAGAAAGAGAGGAAATACCTTAAAAGTGTACAAAATGTGAAATAACCTTTCTTAGACCGTGTTGACGTATTAGTGGTAACACCTGCAACACACATTTAATTCATTCTAGTTGCAAGATTAGTTACTCAGCTACATCTAATAGTTAAAATAAAATTGGTATTGAATGTCCACATCCTGATTGTGATAAGGTTGGGAAAACCTTGGGAAAACCAAATTTACGTAATAACAATGGTGAATAAATTCAAGAAATACTGAATAGTGTGTGTTTATCGTCATAAAACATTAGTGATGGCTTGTAATCGTTAAGATGTAAAACAATGCTCAACTCATCTGATTCATGCAAAATGTGTACACGCTTATTTTGTTAATAATAAACGATATTAAAAACATCAAAACATAACAGTTAAATGTCCATATTGTGAAAAAATTGGTAAACGTTTTATTAAACCAGGTGCGTAAGTGTTTGTTTTTTGTAACTGCAGTTGTACTTGTGTTAGATTTAACAGCGGCTAGGCCGCTTTATGAGGAGAGGTAAAAGACCGTTAGGTTAGTTTTATGTTAAGAAGGTTAAGTTAAGTTAAATTAGGTTGAATTATTCTATTATTTTTAATTAGGATATTTAGATTAGTTATTTTTGTTGATTTTGCATTTTATTACTGACTGTCAGCAGCATTTGCATATGCATGGGCATATAAAAGTTGGATTTTTTATATTTTTGTTGCATTTTTAGCATTAAAAATATCTGTCTCAGGAGAACCTATCGCCAATTTTTCTGTGACTAACGCCATCTAGCGCATTTTACCGGTACTAAAATCAATTTTTTTAAATTTGGATGCAGATAATAGTATGCATCTCAAAATAGTATTTAAAATCATAATAAAAATAGTAAATTATAATAAAATAATAAACGTTAACGATAAGCGATACATCGATAACCCACGCTAACGATAAACGATATTACGAAAATCGATAAGAATGAAAAACGCAAACAAAAATAAATTTGATATTTAATAAACAGACAGTACTTAAAAATTAATGCTAAAATCTTACAGAGTTCTGCATAAATTTACCTGCTTACATTTGAATTTTTATTTATATTTGTTTTCTAATAAATTGGTTGGTCAAAATAGATGTAAAATTTGTGATAGGACTTTTATACCAGATACACCTGAATATTATAAACATAATAAACGGCAAATTAATATGCATAAAAAATCACAACTACATGTATATAATCAAACAAGAATCCTAATGGAAAACACAAAACAGGAATACCTATGTGGTGATACTGATTTCTCAACCAAGATTATATTAGTGTTAATTGAGTTATACGATACACCGCAGTTGATGCCTACATATATGTATGTTAGAAGCATCGTACTCACATGCCACAGCCTATGCACACTTCATAACAATTTATTTTACCGCTTACTCTTCAGAGATACGCCCTACAGACTAGTCTGAGTGTATTCTTTGAGTTTGCTGACTTGTAAATAAAACTAAACTTACTTGGGAAGTTATACCTATTGTTTTCAGGCTGTCTTAAAGCCGCGCGGTTTGAGACGCGATATTTAAGCTCCTAGCTAAGGAGACATGAGTTACTGTTTGTTTTACAAGGCCGTAGAGCCCAGAACAAGTCAACCACCATGATGTGTCAAGTCACAGCAGAGAAAACGCTCTATGTCTCTCTTCACCTTGCGTAAGTATGAGACTGTTTTTTATGAGACGACCTTCGACAGTGCTATATCGAATTGAGAAAGAGAGGATATATAATGATCGGACAGATTCTAGTCACGCCCCACAAGTTGAGTTGGTATTTATCTACCCCATTAAGATACAGCTCTGTCCCGGTCAGGGTGCTCACATACTCATAGGAGTACATGCCTCTACCATCCAACATGCCTCTACATGCCTCTTACCTTTTTGAACTCCGCTTGAAAATGAGCAGATTAATAATTCGCAGCAGCAAGAATTGCATTTGCCAAGCACCTCTGCGAGATCAAGCATGTATGATAATTATAAATTAATATTACAGTTTTTCTACGTTTGTACTTCAATATTTTCGAAAATCGGCAAAATTAAAATCCAGTTCAGAATTTCCTAGCTTAGAACTTGCGTTCTAATTAATACCTATTTTTTAACTGATTTATATGATTTTTCTTGTGCATTGTTCATGATGCAATGTATCGTATGCTTAATTTTTCAGTAGAAGTAAACATATTAGTGGAGAGGGGTGTCAGTAAGCCACATAAGGATATGTGTTTTACATAGAAGAAAAATAGCTGGACATGAACAACACAAAAACTGCGCTTTTTATTTAACCAGATTTCATTGTTAACAAACAAATACGTCTAAAATTACCTCTAAAAATAAATTTAGAGATACGTTTTATAAACCCGAACCCGGGTCCGGGTCCAGGTGCAGCGGGTTCGGGTTCAGGTTCAGGTTCGGGTTCAATTTCGGGTTCGGGTGCGGGTCCGGCTCCGGGTTCAAGAAATGATGTGCATAGTGGGTGCGGGTGCACAAAAAATTGAACCCGGGACCACGGGTTCGGGTCCGG
>JAQFZE010004570.1:0-11116 GCA_034695245.1 Dicyrtomina saundersi | reverse complement strand
GAAACATGAACCACTATACCTGGTCAAGTGTACTATACACTCGCACCTTCCTAGTGGTTCACATAGCAATGTTGTATATGAAAACAGTAGGTTATACCCTCGGGTTAAGAACCAGCTGTATAAATACACACATAATAATAATAATAATAAATAATTTCATTTGATCAACACCCGCCCTATTTGGCCCTTGTTCTTTGAGAGTTTTAATAAGATTAGAATGGCATTTTTGTAGTCCTCGATCAATTCCAGGATTTGAAAAGCTTTCTTGTAAAGAACTTTTTAGAAGAAAATGTAACTCAGCTCAAAGAGAGCGTTGAATGATGCTACAATTGGGAACTGTTTATAGAATTTAATCGCAAAAAATAACCCACTGATCGAGTTGGACAGGAATAAAATATTGTTTGCAAAAACAATTTTAGAATCACTTTGACTGAAGAAACAAATCAGGATTTGAATTTCGCGGCAATTTCTGAAAGCTGTTCTAATACTTTCTTACTTTCTTTTCCCATGGATAGTTGCCTTTGACCCCTGCAAATTCAAGCAATATTTTCTTATACACTTCAGCATACATATGTTATGGGAAGAACCAAAATGACATCATATCCATTTGTAACTAAAAAAGATACCCACTATCTACACAAATATTAAAATAATATTGTATATACACTGTGTCTTAATAAAATAGGACCACCCCTTTTTTCCGGTCTAACTTCCCCCACGCGGAGTAACGAGGGTGGGATGATTATTTTTAGATAACAATTAACTAGTAGGTATATAAAAACTTTGATTGACTTCCAGGGGTCACTTGGTCCTGACGCAATAAATTAAAACCTGAAAAACAGGTGTCTCAAAACGAACAGTCACGAACGCCAAGAGAATGAATGCCGCGTTGCTCCTACTCCGCCTGCCTACCTCATTCTCACAAGCGTGAAGCTCCGTTCGTAACTGTTGGTACAGTTACCTCGAGTGACAGCATACGTGAATGTTATATGACTGTGCAGAGAATTTTTCAGCGTTTATGTTCCATGTCATGCTGTCATAATTTGTTGAGATTTACGCCATTGAGCGACGATTTAGTGAAACGAGTTACTCCCTTCCCATATAAACTCTATAGTGTAAGAATGTCACCTGAGGTCAACTCGTTTTCTCCCCTGTCACCAGAGCTGTAGTGACACGGTGACAAAAAGTGAATGCTTGCACTTATGACTACTATATTGGATAGTGTGTGCATCAAATTTCAAATTTTTACATTATTACGCATTCATCAGATATTAGTATTTGATTCGAGGAAACCGTGGACTGGTCCTATTTCATTAAGACACCTGTTTTTCGGATTTTAGTTTATTGCGTCAGAACCAAGTGACCTCTGGAGGTCAACCAAAGTTTTTATATACCTACTAGTCAAGTTTTATGTATAAATAATTACCTCGCCCTCGTTACCCCACGTGGGGGGAAGTTAGACCGGGAAAAAAGGGTGGTCCTATTTCATTGAGACACAGCGTATGTATGTCTTAAAAGCATTTACGTAAATAGAATACTTCGCACTTTTAAAAAACAAGTAGACGAAACATTTTACGCTTTTTTAAAATCATGTAAATAAAACATTTTACGCTTTTCAAAAGCATACTGGAAAATTTTGCACTTTTTTAAAAACTTAAATAAAACATTTTACGCTTTTCAAAAAGCACGCAAATAGAACATTTTGCACTTTTCAAAAACATGCAAATAGAACATTTTACACTTTTCAAAAACGTAAAAAGAACATTTTAATTTTTAAAAAAATATGTATATAGAACATTTTGCACTTTTAAAAAACACGCAAATAGGACATCCTAAGCTTTTAAAAAACTTCTAATTAGCATTTTACGCGTACTTCTCATTTTGTTTCTGTGACATAACTCATTTTGATTCTAGTTTAAATTAAATATGGGTCATTTTGGTTCTGTATAGACGATATAATAAATGTTAAACTAATTTTAAACCATAGTTTAAACGTACGATTTTAGCTTTAGTATTTTAAGATTGAGCATTGAACAGCAATTTTTGAGGAAAAACAAATGAATATATCCATTCGTGTATGTTCCAGAGATAGAAAATGTAGGCATGGCAAGCTCAATGCATCCAAACAATGCGTATGCGATCGTTGTGTTGCTATTACTCCCTAAAATATAATAGTAACGCTGACGTCTTGTGGGGTCACTCAAAATAAATGCAGTTGCCATACAAACAAAAGCACACTACGATTTAGGCAGAAATTCAATTAGTGCTCCTTGTAGTGTGAAATTACGAAAATTAAACGACACTGGTGTGTGGTTGTCAGCAGAATTTTGGTTTTGCATGGCGCGGTTCCAAACAACAATAATTTCGTTGAAATGCCATCGATACTGGCAAATAAGGTATACCGTTAGGCATATAGTAAGCAAAATATGTTAACAGAAAGATGATTTAAATTTAAATAATTTACGGGCTGCTATAGTTAACGTCTAAATTGTATCCACAAGTAAAATGTGCAGACGACAAACCAAAAAGCATAAAAATACCAAAAAATGAGTTTCCAAAGAGACGCACGCAAGTAAATTCTACTTGTGTTTGTAACAAAATCAAATGGAATGAGGCAAAATTTTGATAACAGTCTAAGCACAGTCGAATTTTCCTTGTTGTGATGAAAGATGAAACAGCATTTTAACAAGGATTTGAATTTGATTTAGGTGACTAGAATATATATTTGAATAGTTTCAGTTTAAGCGCATACACTTTTAGTTTTTGACTTTTTTATGATTTTCTTGTGTTACTCAACCCAGTGAAATTACTAAATGACTTTAAACGCAAATGTAGCTTCAAGTATATAAAGCGATAGGTAATGTGAATGTGCAGTGACGGATTTCTTGGACCGAAACTAAAAACCTACATTTTTATTTAGTCGTTCAAACACGCCACTTCATCGGTGAAGGGGTCACCGAACGAGCATGTAAAAACCGACGTTCCACCGGCATGCCGATAAAAACCAAAGAACCGCGCCAACCACCGGCGTGTTCGCCGCTGACTTTTAAATAGAACATTTTACACTTTCCAAAAACATGTAGATAGAACATTTTACACTTTTGAAAAACATGTAGATAGAACAGTTGACACTTTTGAAAAACATGTAGATAGAACAGTTTACACTTTTGAAAAACATGTAGATAGAACATTTTACACTTTTCAAAAGCATGTAAATAGAACATTTAAAGTAGAAATAAATTTGGCTGTGCTATAATAGAGGCAGCTATTAATGCCGACGGCGAAATACCGTCGGTTTAGCTATCGGTTATTCACCGGATCGGTGGTTTGCATACAACCTGATTATCAGGTCGGTAACCGTGAGGAGGCGTGCAAGGCCGGTCTTGGGACCAGGCGACCCAGGCGGCCGTCTTGGGCGCTGAAATTTAAAGAGGCTCAAAATTTCGACCATGAATAAATAGAATTTTGGAACGTTACTTATAACTTATGGCCAATACAACTGCAACTGCTGACGCCTGTTCCGCCATTGGAACTTTAGATCGCCTAATATTAAGCGCTCCATAGAGTCAGCCTCAACTTTGGATTCACAAAACCGTTGCTGCGTTCAGTGCAAAATGTAATTTGAAGCGTTTAGATACATAGGCGCCTCAACATTCATTTTAACTTAAAAATCATGAAACCTGTGCTTTCTGTTCTGAAAATAATATTATGGAGCGATTTGAAACAGATTTAGACGTCTTTAAATATTTAGTTTCAACGTAAACCTCATAGCACTGCTGCCTTAAATATAACACCCAAAATAATAAATGCTCAAAAACAGAATAGGGCGCATCAAAATTAGTTTTTAATTTGTCATCATGGTATGTCTGTCACCCAAAGTATGATCAACTATTTTTAAATTCTATCGATCACATCCTCTAGAACGATTAACGAATAAAACGTATAAAAATACTGCGCTCTAAGGGAAAAAAATAGGCGTTTCGGCATCAATTTTAACAGATGCATTGGTAACTTAAAAAATCATGTAATATATTGTAAATATAAATTATGGCAGCGCTGCCGTAAAAATCAAATTTTAATCATCATTGTACTAAACAATACCGTAAAATTGTGTTAAACTCGGCCACAAAATATGATTACTTAATTTAATTCAATATACCCTGATATCTTCTTTAGCGTTTTTAAAAACCAGTTCTAAGTTAATTTTCCCTACAAACTAATTACAATGACTACAGCAAACATTTTAAAGTAAACTATTTAGGAATTGCTAAAATATGGCGCTCTTTGTCTTAAAACGTGCAGGCCTGGATTCTTGATGCACCTTCAAGACGGGACAGAATGAAGTCCCTCCTATCCCTTACTTTGTGAATCTCTGCAGAAATAACTTACATTTCGTCCCGTCTCGGATGAATGCAGGGTGTATATTTGTTCTGAATTATTGGTGCTTTGGTTTTTATTAAAAGTAAAGCATTTCAAAAAATTATGACTAAAAAGTAATATATAATAAAATCACAGACGCAAAAATATTCTAGTATAATTAAATTTTCTTTTTGAAATTTCAAAATGTCAAAATTTCTAACCTTTCTGATTATATTTTTAATAAACTCATAATTTGCAATAGTAAAGATCTAGATTTACTCACCTGTATTTTGAACTACAAATATAACACCTAATCACTCTAGTGTGTAGCTAGCAAGAAAAGCTTGAATCAAACAAAGCTTTGATAAGAAGGATTGATTATTTGTGTGACTAGCCTCTGCATAAAAAAAATTATTTTGTGAAAACCTGGTGTAGATTTTAGAAAACTTCCATACATATAAGAGCCCTAAAATTTAGTGAAAATATAAATAAAATCAATAATAAACTGAACCAAAGCTTTTTAAAATTTGACCCACAAATTTAATTTTACTTTTCTCCTTTAAAAATGCTTCTCACTGATCATTAGTATTGAATCTGCTTAGGTAATTATAAATATTTGAAACAAATGACGACCTTTTGCAGATAACAACGATAAAATTGAGGAATAAATTATTACACGACTAATTGTAGGATCTGCAGCTCGGTATACTTATACAAGGTTCAAAACTTTGAATACAGTTTTAATTATAATGCGACATCTAGTAAAACATACTTCGCCTTATGGTATCTTCAGCGTGAGCTGTAGTTCCATAAAATTTGAATTTGTAAATTTCACAAAAAATATCCAAAAAGCTATTTTAGGACACTACACAATTCTAAAATGATTTGGATTTTGAAAATAATAGTACCTTTGGATTTCAGAAAAACGAAAATTATTTGATTTACAACGTTTCTCAAAGGCAAAGTAAAATACAAACTGAGGAGAATAGAAAACATCAGGGTACATAATATATGTTTTATAGAAAGATGTTAAATGCTAAACATGACTCCGAAAATGGCATATAACAATTTGTTGAACGATAAAACGAGAACAGAATTGCTTATACAATATATTTGTTAACATATTTCAACAAAACGTACTGAATTTATAGATTAACGATTTTCTTAGAGAAGTAAAAAGCACGTTTATGACGAAATCCCATAGAACTTTGGCTCATTCAAAAAAAAGCGTACTGATTTTGTAAATATCTTCTTTTGGAACTTCCTTTCTAGAATTTTTACGAAATTCCTAATTGTGCTAGGGGTAAATGACATAACAGGCCAAGCCATAAGGCCATAGAAAATCTTTTGTATTGTTTTTGTGTTTGCCAGAACACGTTTTTGATGTCCTGCCGTGTGAAAATATAACGTATGTGACGTCCTCATGTACGCTAAGGTAACGTTTGTGACATATTTGAGTATGATAGAAAAGTATATGTAGTATTCTTGTACATGCCAGGAAAACAACATGTCCTTGTGTATGCCAAGAAAACGTTTACGCCATTTCGTACAAACAAAGGAAACGTTTGTAGTGTCCTTGTATTTGCCAAAATAACTTTTATGTAGTTCTCGTGCATTCCAAGAAAACGTTTTTAATGTCCATGTATATTCCAAGGAAAATTTTGTGATGCTCTTTTGTATTCTAAGCAAACGTTTGTGATGCCTTTTTGTATTCCAAGGAAAAGTTTGTGCCGTCCATTTGTATTCCAAGGAAACGTTTGTGACGTCCACGTGTATTCAAAGGCAAATTTTGTGATGTCCTTCTGTATTCCAAGGAAACGTTTGTGACGTCCACGTGTATTCAAAGGCAAATTTTGTGATGTCCTTCTGTATTACAAGGAAACGTTTGTGATGTTTTTTGTATGCTAGGAAAACGTTTGTGAGGTTTTTTGTATGTCAGAAAACGTTTGTAATGTTCTTGTGTATTCCAAGGAAACGTTGGCGATGTTGATGTGTATTTTGAGTAAACGTTTGTAATGTCCTTGTGTATTCAAAGGCAATTTTGGTGATGAACTCTTGTAATCCAAGGAGAAGTTTATCATGTCCATTTATATTCCATAGGAACGTTTGTTTTGTCCTTGTATTTGCTAAAGGAGCCTCTGCGTAGTTCTTGTGTATTCTAAGAAAACGTTTTTGATGTCCTTGCGTATTTTAAGAAAGCGTTTGTGATGCCCCGGTGTATTCAAAGGAAACGATTGTGATTTTGTTTTAGATTCCAAGGAAATGTTTGTGATGTCTTCTTGTAATCCAAAGAATTATTTTTGATGTGCACGTCTATTCAAAGGAAAATTTTTTGATGTTCTTTTGCATTCCAAGGAAACGTTTGTGTTGTATACTTGTATTTCAGAGGATTGTTTATGATGTGCACGTCTATTCAAAGAGAAATTGTATGATGTCCTATTGTATTTCAAGAAAACGTTTGCGATGTTTTTTTGTATCCCAAGGCAACGTTTGTTATGTCCTTGTATTTGCGAAGGAAGCCTCTGCGTAGTTCTTGTGTATTCTAAGAAAACGTTTTTGATGTTCTTGCGTATTCCAAGGAAGCGTTTGCGATGTCGCAATGTATTCCAAGGAAACGATTGTGATGCCTTTTTGGATACCAAGGAAACGTTTGTGATGTCGTTTTGTATTACAAAGAAACGTTTTTAAAATCTTTCGGTATTCTACGAAAGCGTTTGTGATGTCCTCGTGTATTCGAAGAAAACGTTTGTGACGTCCTTTTCGTATTCCAATAAAACTTTTGTGATATCCTTTTTTATTTTAATGAAATGATTGTGATGTCCTTTTGAATTCCAAGGAAACGTTTGCAATGTCCTTTTTCATTCCAATAAAACGTTTGTGATGTCCATGTGTATTTTAGGTAAAAGTTTGTGATGACCTTGTGTATGCCAAGAAAAATTGTGTAGTGTCCATGAGATTTCCAAGGTAACGTCGTTGGTGTCTATGTGTATTCCAACTAAACGTTTTTGATGTCTTTGTATATGCCACTAAAAGGAGGTGAAACTATTGTATTTATGTTAACCTGCTGCGCAAAACTTTGGCTGCCTGATAAAAATCCGTAAGCACAGCCCTGAAAAATAGTTATTCTGCTATTTAAAAATAAATGTTTAGCTTGCAAAACGCGCTTTGCAGTAATTTTGAGCTTGACGAGGGCGCCATCCGGTTGTTCGCCTTGGGCGCCAATTGTCCTAAGACTGGTCTTGCAAGTGTGCGTTCAAATATGTCACTTTTTCTGACATGAATGACACATCTACTTTTCTATTGTGTCAGTATAATTCAAATATTTAAGTAAGTAAAATTAAATAATTCCATGTTTAATGTTAATAATTGAGGTATTGATATAGAATGAAATTCATACATATCAGTCAGCTGGTACGAAGTAATAATATAAAAAACTATAGTTAAATAACTAAAACTGTCAACAATTACTGACATTGACTTTAATTCTACTATGTCATTCTTCGGGACCTATTTTATTTACATTCATGTACATTATTCTCATGTATGTAGGAATTGGTAAAGGACGAGTTAAAAATAACTAATTATATTCGATCTAAAACATTTTTTTAAATGCTGTACAAAGTACAGTAAAGAGTTTGACAAGCTTCGTACTTTAAGTTTTGGAATTAAATAGCCATTTGCAGTTGGAACTCACAACAATTTTGTCAATTAAAATTAACGAGATGCAAATAGAAGCCTTGCAATGTTCCTAGTGAGGAAATCAATAAAGTTTGGAGTGGATGTACGTTGAAACAAATGAAAGGCTCCAACTTTAATCCCTACAGATGACGATGGCAGAGCCAACACAGTTAATTTTAAAATTTGACTTCTACGAAAAGTTACTTTAAATTCAGAGTCAGTACCAGATTTTTCGTCTTCGTTAGTTTCACATTTGACCCTTTTTAACAATTGCAATAAATCTTTTCGAATTTTAGCAAAGCATCTTGGGATCCTGAATGCCTTTTCATACATAACTGCATACATGACAAGGACATTAATCCCGATGCCAAGATTAAGCAAAGCTATGACGGGGTATTGTGTAGAGTAGCGGATCGTGAAGAAGGTCAATCCAATTCCGTTTAGTATGGAATAACATTTAAATAAAAATATTACGTAGGCATTGCTTTGATTAAAGAGCTTAATCTGGAGGAGAACTTGGTTGCAAATTTGTATAACGTTGTGAGTATTGCTTAGCACAGTGTTGATTGCCGTAACCATTTTTGACTTTGTATTTTGGAGGTCACAAGCTGCTTTGCTAAAATGGCAATGTCAATAGAACAAACAAATAATTTACACACCAACAAAAAAGTAAAACAAATGTAAAACAAAACCCGTTTTTCTCAAAATGATTTATTAATTTATAACAGCAAAGATTACCTTATATTTCGAAGCGTAGCATTAACTTTTTCAAAAAACAAAAGATGTACTGTCATAACGAAGTAGTACGTTCCCATACAAACTGTGAACAAGATACAATCACAAATTGTACATACTACAAATGTTGTCATACTTTTATACATGCGTGGCAGACAGGAATATATCAGAAAAGGTGAATCTGGGTACATTGCAAAAAATGCGTACACAAAGAAAACAGGTGGAACAACCATAAATGGGAGCGAAAACAACACAAGTTCTTGCTTCGAATATTGGCCAATTTTAGTAAACAATGATCTGCCCGTCGCTTTTGAAAAATTTCTAGGATTTGTGATGACGTTAAGTGAAAAATAGTCAATGTGGAAAAGCTCGTTAAAAATGCAGACAGTGATTTCGGGGTAAAGCACAAAATATATAATTGACCAGGAGGATAATAAACATGAAAACGTAGTCAGTACTAATTGCAGTGTGAAAACTTCAAAAACAAAAACTTTAGTGTCCGTGATAGACTGATAAAGTCTAAACATAACAAAAAGAGTATGCAGAATTTGACAGAATAAATATAATTGATACAATGCCCATGTCACACGTTTCAGGAAGGTATTCCTCTTGCACCCTGTGAAGTTTATTTCCCCGCTACTAACATGTATGTCAATTGGCAAAATTTTCAAAATTGAAAAGAATTTTATGACTACAAAGTTAAGCCGGTTTTGATTTTTAGTCAGCATTTTGTTTGCAACGTCTTTACCTCCCAAGTTATTTGATTATACTGCTGGAATAAAAGCTGTAGAATTGACACTTTAATTAGTAGCCCAGTAGCAATCAAAAGAAACTTTTTCCAAAGTAGAAGCAATAACGAAACAGTAGCGGATATGTAATTATTTGTAGACAATTATTATTTGACAATTTAATAAGAAAATAATTATTATACCTAAATATATTCGAATTATATTAGACTAGAAGTAAGGCCTTCTGCCTGCGGCAGGGTCGATTTGTGGGCAGACAATGATAGGAGGATGATAGAATGAATGGAGAAGCTCGCAGGCGTAAGGAGTACGTCCCTTATGAGTGCTAGCAAAACCTGAAACTGCCTGATCACAGTTGCCTTAAGACAACTGTGTAGTAAAAATTCGGCGCTTCGCGCCGGATTTGAGTGACAGGAGCCCAAAGTAGTGCTCCACATTTTGATAGATGTTACTGTTTACCTACATTTAGTTTGTCATTCTGCAACTTTTGGTACCAATTGCATTTTTGTGCGTTGCTTGGTTTGCGAGTTATGGTCGTTTCCAAAAGGCGTACGCTCTAATACACTATAGATAATAACTAAATACTAACAAAGCTGGTATTACCATAGACTGCTACAGGTTTGATCACAAGTAATTTCATGTGCTTGATAGTTTTTGACAACGTTATTTCCACATATTATATTTTATTTAGCTGTGCACATTCATTCATTCCTTTAATAATGAATGTCATAATTATACTCGGACCAATAATTATTTTTGACTTTCTGCTTGTACATATCATTCCAAATAGCCTTATGTGACCTTAAATTACATCAAGGTTCTTTTTATTCATTTCCAACCGTTTCCGGCGACCTGACAGCGAAACTTTAAACCTGACAAGTAAAATAACTATGTATATGAGCAGAAAGAGCATAACATTTGGCACAATTAACAACTGTACCCCATTCTGTCAGAACTGTCTTAGTAAGCCATATTGAGTGGAAACGTTTTGTATGCTAAATCATCTGCATGATATTTTCATGGAAGTCACAAAACTATCAAAATTGAAGGTTAAGCGTTCATTTTTGACCGTCTTACAGTAAAAAATGATCGTTTTGAAAAATCCTGGTAATTCAAATTTGACCGTTACATGTTCAAAATTGACTCAAAGTACCAAACTGCTGATAGTATCACTGGAACAGTTTTCGCCAAAACTAGAATTCAGCGACACATTTCACGAGAGTTATTTTCAAAAGTTAAATTAAAAATGTAACAGCTCATTTCAAAAGAAATTAAAACGGGACAAAATTAATTTACAAAGGATTTTTCACAACAGAAAACCGCTATTGGGGATTACAATATTTGGCATTTGGTTTGCCAGTTTATGATTCAATGTTAAAATTATCCAGTTATAAGGAAATCACCGCTTTATTGGATTATCTGGATAAAAGGGGCACATTTTCTACAATTTTCGAAATTGTAGGTGTTAGTATATACATACATACTATATACTAAAAAGTAGGCAGGCGTGCTTGGGTAAGTGGTTAGGACTGCAGACTGTAACGAAATTTACAGTCTCAGACCTGGCTTCGATCCTCGGCCACTGCTAATCGTTTACG